>JZKD02S1736135.1:22807-33742 GCA_000966675.3 Picea glauca | reverse complement strand
TCCTCTGCGAAGTTGATCTGAAGGCTCTTTGCATGTATGAATATTGAAGAAAGATAATAAAGAAGACAAAGAGTTGGTGGACGTAGCCCTAGGGTGAGGGAGAACCACGAAAATCCTGTGTTGTGAATTCTTTGTGCAATGTGTTGATGTGTTTATGTATTTACTTGCTTAGTTCTTTGATACAGATGAATGACAGGTAGATCTGTTGTTTCTTTGTGCTTAATAATGAGAGTAAATGATGGATCTGACCTATGTGAATGTGTTTAGTGTTTGAATCTGCTAGATCTAATTTGTTTTGTCATGCTAAGTGCCGCTAGATGTTAGATCTGGTTGAATACTGCGATGCTCTGTAATTAGGGTTTTACCTGTGAAGTAGATACTGGTTAAACATTGATGAACTATATTGATAAGTGATTTGTCAAGGAGTTACAATCACAGATCTGTGTCCCAACTAAGGTTGCAGACACTGGAGTCCTGCAACCACCCCTACCTCTACGTCAGGTGAGACTTCATCTGCTTCACAGGTGTTCCCAAAAGGGATGGTAGTTAGGGTTTTTTTGGGGCATTGTTGTAGCGTTGAACCCTGATTCTTCCCTTGTGCCAACAACTACACAGTTTAATTCCCCAAGAAGAGGAAACTTCAAACCTTGCGGTGGATTAAGAGGAATAAGATGAGGAGGAGGCATGGGTCAATTTTGAGGTCAGATCATTTGTTATAACTGCACCCAGTCGGGTCATTTGGCAAGGGACTATAAGAACTCTTGTACCACTTGCAACTATTGTAAATCATTTGAACATGTTATTGAGGATTGTCCAACATTGTTAGAGAAACTTCAAGAGAGATGAGGAGGAAACCAACAAGTCCAATTAATATCAACCAAACCTCGCAGAGAGGATCCCAGAGTCACTGTTATCATGAGAGGAGGCACTGTTACAAGAGAAGATAGGTTGACTCCCAAAAAAACTACAGAGGGATCAAGGATCAGAAGAGATGCAGATAAGACATAACTATTTGATCCAAGGAAGGAGAAGTAGACAATTGAAGAGGCGAGAAGATAATTTGGAGGAGAACATGCTTCTTCATCTAAGGCACAACCATAAGTGAGAGAATGTGGAATGCCTATGGAATTTGATTAGCCGGCCTCGCTAGGAGAAGGAAAAGAGGTAAGAAACCTTATGAAATTCTTATGTACTTTCATTAATTTGATTAAGGATGAAAGATCCATACAAGAAATACAATACTTGATCAGATAGTATGAGATATTAAGAATATACCCTATGCTAAGTAGGGATGTGAACCAAGTATATAGGAAGAGGAGAACAAACAAGGAAATACACCTCAATATTTAGATTGGAGACTATGACATAGATTATGTGGTCCTCGACTTGGGATCAAAAGTCAATGTTATGACCAAGCATACCTGGGCACTGATGGGAAAACCTAAGTTGATTTACTCCCCTATCAGGCTCACGATGGCTAATCAGTAGGTAGTAAGCCCCTTTGGAAGACTAGAGCATGTCCCTGTGGACATTGATGGGGTAAGGATGTTTGCAGACTTTGAGGTGATTGAGATAGTTGATGATAGATGTCCTTATCCTGCTCTGTTAGGAATTGATTGGGCTTTCAAAAATTTGACTGTTGTTGACCTAAAGAAAAGAAGAATGAAATTCAAATTTGATGGCCTTAGGTTCATTGCACCTATTGATTTTGATGAAGGTCGCAGATACACAGAATCTATTAGGGAAGAAGACCGTGCTTATGAACTAGAGAATATATACAAATTGATAGCCAGACAATAGGATTACATTAATCCTACAACATACATGAATTTGAGTTGGTGAAGTGAAAGCACATGCTCATCTGATTTAGAGGAAGAACTGGAGAATTGAAAGAACAAAATGTATGAAGTTTCTACATGGAGGTGTGCCAGATTGACCATGGAAGTCCGTTGGATTGGCACATAAGTAAGTAATCTGCCCACATTTGATGGTTTAAATCATTTAGAAACATTCTTAGTGGAATTTGAAGAAATTTTACCAGTACAACAGAGGTTGTTGGCAATGGATGAAGCCTTGAAAGAAACACTAGAAAGATGGTGGGGAACACAGAAGACGAACATCATGGAGTGGGTCCAATGTCACACTTTGATGACAGTGTGATTTTCAGAACAAGTCAAAGGGTGTGAAGTTCAATACACAGGTCAGATTTGTCCAAAGGACCATGTGCGAAGTTGTGAGGAGGCCTCGAGAAACATTACTAAATAAAAATGGGTGCATCAGTTCATTAACACTTTGGACACAATGCCAATCAACTGGTATCTTCAAGCAGAACTGCACCTCACCACTTCATATTGGTACGGTATGACACAAAAATTTATATCTACATTTTCATTTGAAAGTCATTACCCCAAAACAGATCAGGATTTACAAGTTGTAAGATAGAAAATCTTTGAGGAGGCACCTAACCTCCCTTTGTAGCAAGAAGAAGATGAATGGATTGCACCTCTTCAAAAATTACAGGGTTGTTACAATATCAATGTTGATGTAGATGATGATCCTAAGAATGTAAAAATCCCAGAAATTGAAGGACATAGAAATATAAAAGGACCAGGGATTGAACTACCTTTCATTAGACAACCAATTGAAATCAAGAAAGTTAATATCAGAACAAAGAAAGCACCTAAGTAGGCCAATGTTGGGGATTATTGGGATGATGCCACCATTGATAAGATTACAGAACTACTGCATGAATACCAGGACTTGTTTCCAACCAAGTTCATAGACATGAAGGGAATTAAAGGGCCCATGGGAGAAATGAAGATCCCTCTGAAACCAGATGCAAGTCCAGTCAAGCAGAGACCCTACATACTAAATCCCAAGTATAAGCATAAAGTTAGGGTCGAACTAGATAGTGTGTTGAAATTAGGAATCATAGAACCTGTTGAAGAATCATAATGGATTATCCCTATGGTGGTCTAGGATAAGAAGACATGAGAGATCTGAATCTATGTAGATTTAAGGAAACTGAACGATGCCTTCTTAAATGATCCATTCCCTACACCTTTACTGATGAAGTGTTAGATAATGTAGGATTCAATGAAGTGTACTCCTTCACAGATGGATTTTCAAGTTATCACCATATCAAGATTGCTAAGTAAGATCACCATAAGACCACATTTTCCATAGAATGGGGTTCTTTCTAGTACACTATGATGCCTTTCAGATTGAAGAATGCACCAACCATCTTTTCCAGGGTGGGGGTCAAAGCATTGAAGGAATTTTTACATAAATTTTTGGAAGCATATTTTGATGATTGGATTGTCTTTAGCTTATTGAAAAATCATATTGAATGTTTGAGACTAATGATGGATAAGTGAAGGCAATGCCATATTTCCCTGAACCTGAAGAAGTGCATCTTCCTGTCACCTTTTGGAGTATTGTTGGGACACATTGTATGTAAGCAAGGGTTGTTGGTTGATCTTTCTAAGTTTTCCATCATTGTTGATCTACCTACCCCTACTTCGGTTAGACATTTGCGCATTGTGCTCGGACATACTAGATAATACAAAAAGTTTATCAAAAGATATGCAAAGATAACAACACCCATGGAAACTATTTTAAAGAAAGATCGTCAGTTTCAATGGTCAAAAGAATGCCAATAGAGCTTCGACACACTAAAGCAGAAAATGGTTACTGCGCCTATTCTGGTTTTCCCAGATTGGAGTAAGAAATTGCATGCCCATGTTGATACTTCGTCTATTGCATTAATATCAATGTTAGAACAACCATGAGTAGGATATATTGGCCACCCGCTAGCCTTTGCTAGAAGGAAGCTATATACAACTGAGATAAAATACACTACCACTGAAAGAGAAGCTTTATCTATGGTGTATGTGTTGCAGAAGTTTCGACACTACTTATTGGAAGGGAATTTTAAGATGTTCAATGATCACTCTACATTGAAATACTTAGTCAACAAGCTAGTGTTGGAGTGAATAATATGCATATGGATACTATTATTACAAGAATATGACTTTGAGATTGTGGTCAAACCAGGGAGAATGAACAAGGGACCTTATCACTTGTCCATATTAGAGCATGGAGAGGAACCTACCATTCTAGAGGATACACTACTAGATGCATAGTTGATGGCCATTAGAAAGTTTGATGATCACTTCACTGAGATAGTCCAGTACCTATCTACAGGAATGGCAATCTGTGAGTATAAAATTATTCAGAAGAAACAACTGGTAGTTCACGCTGAAAATTTTTCACTTATAGCTGAACAACTATATAAGATGGGACCTAATGAGATATTGACGAGATGCATTATGGCAGAATAAATACCATTGATTTTGGCAGAAGAACATGGAGGCACCATAGGAGGACATTATGCAGGAAAACCAATAATGCATAAGGTTCTTAGATCTGGCCTCTGTTGGCCCAATTTACAAAAAGATGCTAAGGAATACTACAGGGCCCACGATGTCTACCAACGAGTTGGGAAGACTTCTAGAAGAGATGAGATCCCTTTAACACCTTAGCTAACTTTACATGCATTTGAGAAACGGGCCATTGATTTCGTGGGACCCATCAACCCACTAGGAAAGTGCACAGGAGCTCAATACATCATCACTGCAACAAAGTATTTGACTAGATGGAAAGAAGCAAGAGCAGTTAAGGACTGTAGTGCAACTACAACTGTGTGTTTCATATTTGATGATATCATAACCAGATTTGGATTCCCAAAGATCCTTATGAGTGATCAAGGTACTCACTTTATTAATAAGACTATTGAGGCCTTAACTCAAGAATTTGAAGTCCACCATCAGAAGAGCACGCCATACCACCCACAAGCGAATGGTACAGTCGAAGATTTCAATAAGATATTGGAGACAACACTAACAAATATTTGCAGTTTGAATATAGATGATTGGGATTTGAGAGTGCCAACAGTACTATGGGCATATTGAACTACTTGCAAGAAGTTGACAATGCAGACTCATTTTAAGTTAGTTTATGCCTAGAAGTAGTGGTACCTATGGAATATTTAGTTCCTAGTTTAATAATTTCAACATTTAAAGATATGGATGACACTCACCCTGTTCAAGAGAGGCTCACCCAGTTGGTAGAACTAGAGGAAGATAGGTTTATTGCAGGATTTCATCAGCAAGTATAGAAGGAACGAGAGAAGGCCTACCATGACATGCATATCTAGAGGAAAGCATTCAAACAATGATATTCGATGTTGGTATATGAGAACAAGTTCATGGAGCATCCAGGAAAGTTCAAGACACATTGGCTTGGGCCATATGAGATCGCCAATGTTACAGAAGGAGGAGCTGTGTAGTTGAAGACTCTGAATGGAGAATTGAGGGAAGGTTTAGAAAATAGGAGTAGGTTGAAATTGTACTATGACAACCAACTGTCTTGCATCTCTCAATAAAAGAAAAGAAGAAGGATTTAGGTACCATGTGTAGTTGAAACTGGGTACGAGACACAGAAAATACAGTCTGCACAGAACAGGGAGGGATAGAGAAGAAAGCATAGGCTGCTCCGCGCAGTCTGCAGTTGGAGTGATACCAAAGGTTCAACCTTACAGTGACTCGAGACGAGTCACTGGTGAGTGTTGGGGGCCTGTTGGCCCTTTGTTATGGAAGGAAGCGAAGATTAAGAAAGAAGAGTGAAGTACAAACTACACGGAAGGCACATTAACTTAGAATGGGTTGAAGTGGTCAAAGAAGCAGAAAAGAAGGAGAGAGGTAAGGGAAAAAGAATTATTGAAAGAGAAGATTAGGGAAGACAGATCAATAAAGAAGATGGATTGGGGACAACTCAACAAGCGGGAAAATCCACCAACAGATGATTTGGAGCACCTCGCGGAAAAGAAGGAAAGACAGGCTGGCGAAGCCCTTAAATAATAGGTCAAGTTGAGTTAGGGTTTATATACCTAGGGTTTTGACACCTAGACTTTGCCATGTAATGTATAAATAAATATCTAGAAGACTTGTGAGGGTTCATTCATGTTGTTATGGTTAATTTTTGTTGATTTTTTCCATTGTCGAGAGAGAAGCATTGTGTTGTAAGAGAATTCTTGTATTGTAAGATCTTCTACTAGGTGCGAAGATCAACCTTGCAGCTAGGTGCACAGGGAGGGGAGGAAGAGAGAGAAAGAGAGAGAGATCCGGAAGCTTAGTGCAAATCTATAAATGTATGTTTTCATCTAATATATCAAGAAACACAGTTCTGTGGACATAGCCCTAGGGAGGGGGTGAACCACATATATCTTTTTGTTCTTTGTGGTTGATGTTGTGTTCTTTTCTTTCTGTTATACTATTATTGCATTGTTGTGTTAGATCTGAGATATAACTTGTGAAGTAAGCTTAAGAATGGTAAACAAAAAATAGCTTGTTGTGTGTTTGTGTTCTAGATTCACTTTGTATTTTCTCTAGTTGTAGACACCTATGTCCTGCAACTCCCTATTGCTACTTCCAGTGAGACTGCATCTGCTTTGTAGATGTTGCCGAAAGGGCCAGTAGTTAGGGCTTGTTCATGCACTATAAGAGTTGAGCCCTAGGTCTACCCATGTGCCAACAATGGGTTTGTGTAAGTCCTTTACCTTGAGTGGCCGACTTTCAAAAGTAAGGGGCCTTCCTTATTGCATTACAACAACACCAACGCCATTTCCTGAGGCATCACATTCCACAATAAAAAAATTTGTGAAATATGGTGTGGTCAAGACAGGAGCTTAGCACATTGCCTCTTGAAGTTGTTCAAAAGCTTAAGTTTCCTCTGTAGTCCATGAAAATGCATCCTTATTAGTTAATTTCATTAAAGGTGCTTCTATTATTCCATAGTTCCGAACAAACTTGCAGTAGTAACCTGTCAAACCCAAAAATCCTCTAAGATTCTTCAATGTTTTGGGAATTGACCAGTCCATCATGGCCTTAATATTGTTAGGGTCTACCTTGATAGCTTCATGAGATACACTATGACCCAAATAATCTATGTCGTTCACCCCAAAGAAACATTTGGATGGTTTTGCATATAGTTGTTGCTCATTTAGTAGGTTTAGCACCTTGTCAACATGTCACACATGATCCTCCCAAGACTTTTTATAGATTAGTATATCATCAAAAAATACTAACAAAATTTTTCGAAGGAAGGGCTTGAAAATGGAATTCATCAACCCTTGGAATGTAGAAGGTGCATTTCTAAGGCCAAAAGGCATGAAAAAAAATTCATAATGGCCTTCATGAGTTCATAATGTTGTTTTTGGGATATCTTCTTCCTTCATGCTAATCTGATGATACCCTGAATAGAGATCCAACTTTGTGAAATAGATTACTCCATGTAATTTATTTAACAATTCATCAATGATGGGAATGGGAAACTTATCTTTAATAGTGATCTTTTTGAGCTCTCTATAATCTGGACACATACACAATGCACCATCTTTCTTGAGTACCATTACCACCAGTGCAGAGTAAGAACTTTGGCTAGGTCTAATAATTCCACCCTCTAACATTTCTTCAACCATACACTCATTCTTATGGGAATAAGGTTATCTGTAAGGCCTGATGTTAGGAGGAACACTCCTAGGAATTAGGTAAATAGCATGATCATGATTTCAAGTGGGTGGAATAGCTTTGGGAATATCTTCAAATACTTTAGAATGCTTATAAATGATCCCTTGGAGATCTAGAGGAATAGATGGATTAGATGTTTGAACATCTAGTGAGCATAGTTGTGAAATTACACCCTGATGCCCCTTCTTCAATAATTTTTTCATGCCATTAGAGCTTATCACCTCACTGGGATTTCCCATGATACTCAACTAAATTTCTTTTCTTTCCAATGAAAATTTCATGAAAATTAAAAGCCACTGTTCCTAATGATTGTAACCATTGGATTCCTAGTTTGACATGAACACCACCCATGGGTATAGAAATCATTGGACTATTCATTACATATTCCCCCATAGTAAGATTGATATTTTTGCATTTTCTTGAGCAATTGATAGTTCCTCCATCTGCAATCATTACTTGAAAATATGGTGCTGGATATAAAAAGAAATTGAGAGATTTGTCTAATTTATAGTGAATGAAATTATGAGTACTACCATAATCAATTAGTACTATTACCTTTTTCTTTTTGATATATCCTTCAATTTTGAGGGTTTGAGGAGTACTAATTCCAGCCAATGCATTACATGATATCATGGGAGTCAACTCTTCAAAAGAAATCACTTCTACTTTTTCATCTTGAGATGGTTCTTGTTGTTGTTCTTCTTCCTCTTCACAGTCTATGTATAATAATTTCTTCTCACCACACTTATGTCCTTTATTGTACTTGTTGTCCCAATTAAAGCATAAAACTTTTTCTTTTCTTTCCTCCAATTGTTGATGTGTCAACCTTGTAGGTTGATATTTTTTAGAAGATGGAACATTTTTCTCTTGATAGATGTTAGGAGTGGTCCTTCTAGTAGCCATAGCCATATTTTTACTTTCAAAATTTCTTGCCACCCTGAATGCATTCTCCAATGATTTGGGTTCCCAAAGCCGAACCTCATGTTGAATGTTATCCTTTAAAGTTCCTATGAATACATCAATCAGATGCTCATATGGAATATATATTACCTTTATATTCAATCTTTGGAAGTTCTCAATGTGCTCTGCAATTGAACCCTTTTGCTTGAGATTTATCAATTGGCTAAAGAAGGTATTGCTCCTTGTATCCTGGTAGTGTGGTATCATTTGTTTTGTGAACATTGTCCAAGTGATGAATGATTTGCGAGAACAAATCCATCGATACCACCCAAATTGATTGGGTTATAAATATAAAGAAGCAATTCATACTTTTTGTGTATGTGGCACATCATGTAGATCAAATAATTTCTCCATCTAAAGTATCCATTTGATTGGATCCTTGCCATAAACATTCCTCATATAGATCTTAGGAAAGTGGTTGGTCTTCAACCCAAAGTTGGCGTTTCTCCATTCTTGATTCATCTTCCTTGTGTCCTCATCATGAATTTCATGGTATACATTTTAACTTTCAGGTGTCCTGTCTATTAGAAAAAATTTCAATCCTTCCTTGATCTCCCTTTTTAAACCCTCCATATTAGTATCCATTATTGCCTCCAACTTAGCTTCAGTTGAATCCATCATCCCTTGTTGTTCATCTTTTGTTGTTGTCTTTATTTGTAAATCATTTATGTCTCTCCAAATTTCTTCACCTTCATTAAGATTTCAAGTAAGATTGTCTGGAGGCTTAATTGGTGTATAAGTTCCCTTTTTTGGTGGCATGTTAGTCAAATATTACTTTTAAACCTTGATTTCGAGGTGGTTCCACTAGACAATATTTATTCTGCTGTATCTCCAAAATTTGGGCCCTTTTGGGTTTGAAAATTTATTTTTGTTGTTCTCTGATACATCTTCTCTACAATGCCACAAGTCTGATAAAATTGAATGTTCCAATTTGAAGTTATGGTAACTTCCCCACACCTTGGTGATTTTTGTCCCTTCTCGGAGAGCGTATTTGTAAAGCGTGCCAAGATCACAATATATGATATTTGATTATGAAAATTGTACCAAAAATACTACAGATTGTCCACTATCCAACAAAACTTGTCTCATTTAATTTGGATAATCACTGAAGAAGATATCACTATTTTACCTGGAAGACCTGTTTGAGACTAGTTGATATGACTAGTCAGATACTCTATCTTGCACAAGGTGTATCTAAAAACGTAGGATGAACAAGAAGATGAAATTTTTATTATTGATAACTTGATAAATTTTATGAATATCCTCCATATTTGAGGCTATGAAATGTTGCAGAAAAAAAGTTATAGCGAAAATTACAAGATGACTAAATTTAGGATGATTCTAGAACCCTATCTTACACAAGCTATATCTATGAATTTATAAGACCTCAAGAGATGAAATTTTAACCCCATGTACCTTGATCTATCTACTAAATATCGTCCAAGGGGTTCCTTTTGAAATGACGTATAACAAAATTTATAGCGAGAATTACAAGGTGTCTCAGATGTAGCAATGAAACCCCAAGACCTTGAGCTCTGATGCCAAATTTAAGGAACCAAATACCAACATAGCATAGAAGAACCTAAGAATAAGTACTCAACACCTTGAAAAAGACAAAAGTTCATATAATAAGCCTCTTCGAGGGGGAAACCTCCTTATAAACCACATAAATTTCCAAATACTAGATGATTCCAAATGAAAAGGTCTCCTTGGTATATATAAGAGACTAGGAGTTAGAATTACAAATAATGGACCCAAGCTGACATATATAAAATAACATTACTAATCTAATATGCCCTAATGAAGGGGTAATGTGCCACTTTTTAGGGCTTAGCAATTTTCAAGTTCCTTATGATTATTCTTATGAATCCACCTTTTAGATATAGAATTTAGATATTGCGACTATAATATAGGTGGAGATAAATAGGAAGCGGGGTGATACGAGAGTCATTTTGATTTGCTAGTCTCAGTGGGAATATTGTCTTTAGTGGGTCAACAAACACGAAGCACTGATACATTTTAAAATTGGGAAGTAATGGGAAGATACACTAGATTTATGTGGAAGTTACTTAATTCATGATATTTCAGGAAACTTGAAAAGGAACATCAATGGGACCTGAGAGTGGTCACATAAGAGTGAATAAAAAATGGAACTAGTAGAAAGGTATAGAATTTAAGGGTCCGAGGATTTTATTTTGGTACATATGAACACGTTCCTCTTTTCTTTGTTACCATTTGTTAACGAGAAAAAAACATGGGTCTCTGATGTGAAAGAACGTCTGGCCTAGAGTAGTAGATAGTGGCAGGGGGGTTATTGTTAACAAAAAAAGTGACAAAAATTGAAGGAATAACATCAAACAAGGGTCAAATTATTTAAAATAAAAAA
>JZKD02S1736135.1:0-12001 GCA_000966675.3 Picea glauca | reverse complement strand
TGTAGTGTTTTGAGCCTGAAAGTCCCATGACATATTTTTTGGTGGATTAGATAGGGTCCTAGCCATAGTTTCTATAATTTTGAGTGTTTTCTTTTAAGTTCATTATCTTTTTCCAACTTGAGAACAAGATCTCCTTCTTGGAAATCTTTATTGCCTACATTTGATTTACCAAAACACATTTTAACCATTTCTTGGTGTTGGATCAAGTTCATCTTAGATTTTTCCCTTTCTTTTTCAAGTTTTAATAGCATGTTTAATCTTTCTTGCATTACCGGGCAGGCTTCATCCTAGACGAATTGGGCCAATTGTAAAGTGGGTAGGAAAGTATGGGTTGGTACTGTGGATTCTTGTCCATAAACGAGGAAAAAGGAGGAATTACCAATGGATGACTTGGGAGTTACTCTATCATCCCAAAGAGCATTATGAAGAGTAAGATTCCAATTTGATTATTGTTGACAGTCTTCTTGAGGATTTTAATGAGGTTATTATTAGTGGATTTTGCTAGAACGTTTCCTTGTGGATAGTAATATGTTGAGTACTTAACCTTGATATTTTGTTCGAGGGAGAATTCAGTTAGCTTAAGAGAATAAAAATACTTGGCATTATCAAAAACTAAAAAGTCCAGAATTCCAAACCTAGTAATGATGTGTGATTCAAGGAATGAAATTACTTGATTTTCATTGATGGTTTTCAAAGGGATCGCTCCACTCCATCTGGTGAAATAATCAGTGGTTGTTAAGATGTATTTATGCGACTGCGATGATTTTATATTGATATCCCCGATAAATTTCAACCCCCATTGTTGGAAGGGGCACTCGATTATGATAGGATTTAAGGGGAAAATAACTTTCTTTTCTCTCCCGACTAAGGTTTGGCACTGATGGCATTTCCTAGCATATGCATGAGAATATTTAAATATGGAAGGGCAGTAATATCCTACTCTGATTCAGGGATGATTTTAATGATGGAAATTTATTTTAAAATGTAGAAACCTTGGTGAATCTTACTAATCCTTGATATGCCAACTATAAATGTTTGGCGATATTTTTGTAAAAATAATCAAATTTATAAGGATTTTATATAATGTTTATAAAGTTTTGGCAATTTTTAAGGTAAAATAATTTTATCCTATAGAATTTGGGCGAATCATTTTTAAAATAGAGAATCTCTTTTTTGGAAAAACCATGGAAAATTAGCCCATGAGTGAAGTTAAGCCCCTAAAATCATCCATGCTCTGAGTATTTTGTGTGTAGTAGTATCCCCACCATAATGTCCTCTTGCGGGCCCGTCATGGAGCAGTATCCCTTTTCTCTATGCATCTACGGAAAATACCATCATAATTTTTTCTGCATAGAAGTCCCATTACCAACTGATATTGGGTGGATTTTATCCTTAGATTCATTTTATTCTTAGGGTCTAGGTAATGTGGAGTTGATCCATGAGTCAAGTAATATGTCATTTCATAAAACTAGGGATCTGAACTGAATGGAGTGTAGAATACTTCCTTTTTGAATAGCTCAGAGTCTTAATAAAGAACATCTTCATGATATTCAACGCAAGGGAATTCTAAAGCTAATTTGCATAGCCCTTGTCCTTTAACGATCTTTGCAGGTTTGATATCCAGGTCATATTCTTGTATATTTGTAATCCATTTTTTTCTCTTTTTTTTCCAGATCCTTTTGTACTGAGAGGTTCCTAACAGGTGGGTAAGGAACAATAACCTTAGTTTTAGATTTTACTAAGAATGGTTGAAAGTGTTTGACAAATTTGAACATCTTATATGACTATTTATCAACTTCAAGATAATTCATCTAACCTCCTTGTAGGTTTGAACTCATAAAACTACAGGAAACTCGTCTCCTTCAGAGTTACTCTATGTTAATACCGCTGAAAAATTAGCGTGGAAGGAAAATGTGTAGAGGATGAAATCTCGATCAAAATATCGACTCAACAGTGACGACGCTTTATTAATATCTTCTTTGATTTTTCCGAAAGCCTCGTTTTCTTTAGATCCCCAACTAAATTGAGAATTCGTTTTTATAATATCTTGTAGGGGTTTTATTGTCTCAACAAAACTAGGTATGAATCATCTGACGAAATTTATCTTTCCAAGGAATGAATGCATATATTTTTTGTTTTGAGGGGGAGGGATCTTAGCGACTGCTTCGGTCTTGTCGGGTTCAATCTGCATACCATGTTTGGAGATGATGAAACCCATAATTTTTCCTTCATCTATGACAAAAATGGATTTCTTGGGGTTTAGAGATATGTCATATTTCCTGCATTGATTAAATACCTTTTTCAAGTTAGATATATGGTCCTCTTTATTCTTCGAGAATATGATCACGTCATCTAGGTACACTACCACCCATTCTCCTAAGAGACCTCTAATGGCAATGTCCATGGCTCGTTGAAACGTGGCTCCAACGTTTATTAGTCTAAAAGGCATGTTTCTATAGGCATATGTTCCCCATTTGGTTCTAAAATTTGTTTTAAGTTGGTATTCATGAGCTACTAGGACTTGATTATATGCTGAGAATCCATCTAGCACGGAAAGAATTTCCGATCTAGACACACATTGCAGAATTTGTTCCATGGGAGGTACATGTTAGTTATCTTTTTCTGATGCTTTGTTTACATTTTTGAAATCAACATAGAGCTAGATATCCCCATTGTTTTTTTTACCATTACTAAGTTTGATATCCAATGTGTATTCCTTACCGGAAAAGTGATTATATCCGCCAACAATTTATTTAGCTCTTCTTTAACCTGAGGTTTAAGACCGGGGTGCATCTTCCTCAGCTTCTATTGGAAAGGTTTGGTTTGAGATTTCATGGGAATGACATGTTGTATAATAATTGTATCATATTTCTCTAGGTCTTCATATGTCCAGGTGAAAATGTCCTTATATTCTTTGAATAACTTGATGTATGCCTTCCTTTCTTCAGAAGAACAATTTTTTTCCAGGATGACATTTTGAGGAGAAAAATGTGATCCTAGGTTTACTATTTCAAACTGTATGTATGAGCTATTGGTCTTGCAGTTCGTGACCTTCTTGAATTTGTATTGAAGGTCGTAGAGTTTTTCTAACTTGATCACACTCCTAGGAATGTTGTTGGACAAGACTACTACTTTTGTTGATTCAATATCATCGTTATTATCAGTATTCATCATTATGTCATGTTGGATTTCATCTATGATAGAATCCTTGAAGGTATCTTTCAGGTGTAGAAAATTAATGAATTGTTTATCATCGTCAAATACCCTCCAAATTATGATATTTTTTGGAATTGATGGCCTGTACAAAAGTTCAACAGAGAAGGAGTCGGGAATCAATCTGTTTGAGGGTATTAATCTGGATGCCACATTTTCCACCAAATCAACATAAGAATTTAATGACTAGGGAACGATGCTAATATTGAAAGAAGTGAAAGATTTAATTAGTTCCTTGACCTCAGATTGATAATTTTTTAAGTGACTTGAAAGGAAATGAATAGTGTTTCGTACCAATTTGACGATGATTTCAGACTCACTAAATACCTTGATCTTTTCTTCTTTCAAGTCAACTGCCTTCCTAAGTCCCTGTAAAAGGGCCTCATATTCGACAGTGTTGTTGGTGCAAGGAAATTCTAGTATTCATGAAATTAACATTTTAGTGCCTTTCATATATTTTAGTATACAACCTACTCCTTCACCTTCTAAATATTTTGATCCATCGAAGAATAGCATCCACATATCAGGATCACCTTTTTTATTTCAACTGGTATTTTTGAATTTTCATATTTTTTGGTTTTCAAAAGGTTAGTAGAGTCAGTGCATTTTTCTAACTTATCTCTAAAAGTACATTAGTCTTTACATCTAGTGGATTGTCACTTTGATCAACTATATTACAACTAGACTCAATAATCTGGGTGCAATGAAGGATTTCATATTTAGCGTTAGATTCCACAAGAGTTGATGGTTCAACTGTGAAGTTCCCAAAAAATGTCTCAAATGAATAATTCCCAAGAATGGAATGGTTGAACATCACCGGTTCATTCGTATCATTCAAATCGATTACTATTGTTTATTAATTGGGTTGGTTTTCATTGATGTCAAACCTGGAAGAAGGTCCGGTAGTGAATTCTGTTAGCACAGAGGTTTGGGTAATGGACCCAAGTTTGTTTGATGTATAATGGTATGAGTGTTTATATATTTGTAGGTAAGACTATTCTATATGTATAGTACATGTCATGCCATTTCTGGTGGTATGTGGAATGTCGCATAACTCCTCACGGTTTGAGAGTTATGGCATTACGAAGTAGAAGGACCCTCATATGATTGGATTGAAACCCAAAAAGGTCAAAGAAGTCAAAGTGCTTGCAAAAAAGAAATTATTTAAATAATAAAGTGAAGTGACAAAGTCAAAGAAAATTATTTAAATAATAAAGTGAAGTGACAAAGTCAAAGAAAATTATTTAAATAATAAAGTGAAGTGACAAATTCAAAGAGGATTATTTAAATAATAAAGTGAAGTGACAAAATCAAAGAGGATCATTTAAATAATAAAGTGAAGTGACAAAGTCAAGGAGGATTATTTAAATAATAATGTAAATGGATAACTTTCTAATTATGGAAAGTGGTTATAAGAAGGTTAACCCTAAAATGAGGAAAATGGGTTAAGTGGTCAAGTGGATATTGGATACATGGACAAGTGACAATTTGGGAAAATTTGGACATAGGTGATTGTGTGGACAAAGTGGCTATGTGGACAAAGTGGTCTGGAAGATGCTTCTAAGGAAGCTACTTGGAGAGTATAAATAAGAGGAAAGGCTCTCTCATTTTAATCAAACTTGAGCATATTGAATATCTACAGGTGATCGAGGTAACCAAAGGATATCTAATCTGAATTTCAGATGGAAGGTGAAGTAAAGAAGGCCAAAATTGAAGGGAGGATAAATTCTTTTGATGATGCTTCCTAAGGTATGTTATTTACAGGTCATCTCACCATTTTCACAATAATTTTTTTTCTAGAATGATTCAGACCATGAAGTTGGGAGGTCATTCAGAAAACATATCCAAGTATCTTTGGTACGAATTTCAGATTGTGGGTCGTTGTTTTTTTGGATTTATATTCTGTGGAAAATAGGGTTTGTGGCTAGTCCTGGAACTAGTCTAAAACAATAGTTTCGGGTAAAAACGTCATAAATTATTCATAACATATCCAAATTTAGTAAGATCAAATGTTATGGTTAGAGTACATTCTATAGTATTCTATGTAAAAGTTACATATCCATACAATAAATATTCTGTGTGGGGCACGCTCTACAAGTTCGCTCTCTAGAATAAGCCATAATTCAACAAGGTATACCATTTTTTCTATAACTCCTTTTATGAGAGGTTCCAAGTAGTGACACATGGAGGAATTTCAGAAAACACACTGAAGAACATTGTGTACTATTTTCAGATCTTTATTCATTACAGATGCATAGTTATGATTATTTCAGGTTAGGGTTGTTGACTAATCCAAAAGTAGTCATGTGAGAATAAAGTAATGTTTGATGAAAATGCTAGTCTCTTGTTGTTAAAGTTAAGGAAGGTTTGCAGGTATGTGATCATATACACCAGGTCTATTACAGAGTTACAAATCANCATGAGGTGTATAGTTGATTATGTTGGTACATCTTGATGAGTCATAGTTGATGAGTAGTTGATACATGATTTGTACATACTTGGTACATGGTTGGAGGCACTTGTTAGTAGTATTGTTGACACATAGTTTATGGATGATGTAACATAGTTGTATTGGTATATTATTAGAAGCACATATTGATCTTGGTGATGATTATGAGTTGTCATGTTATTCTTGGTTTATGCACATATTTGAGAATTGTATTTGTGTTTGATATTGGTGAATAGAGAAGGATTAGATCCTATCACCAAGAGGGGGGGGTTGAATTAGTGACTCAATAATTTGTCAATTTTTCTTTTGTTTGCATTAACAAAATAATAATTGAAAAATTATTGAGTCACTCATTCACCCCCCCCTCTCATTGAAAGGATCTGATCCTTCAATTGGGCGTTTGTGACCTCCAACATTTTTAAAAATCTCCTGATGATATGGTCGACTATCAACACTTCGGGATTTCATCCTTCACGACTTCTAGCCTTTTTACAAATCTCTCGATTAGTTGGATGACTGTCGACACTTAGGGACTTTGGCTATTCCACTTACGCTATCCTTCCACTGTACTTGATCAATGGTCAAGAACGCTCCCGAAGTGTCCCTCAGATCAAACGACTCATGTCCACTTTGGGACTTCGGGACTTAGGTTATTTGTTGGTGGTAGAACTCCTGTAGTAAAATTCCTGGAGTAATGTAACTTGCTGACATCACTTTTTTTTTCCAACAAAAAATTGCTCGAGATTATATTAATAATATAATTTCATTTACAAAGCGAGCTCCAACGAGCTGATTACCAAGAAAAAAAACAACACTCCTGCTATGGAACCAAACAGAATGGCAGGAAGGAACAGTCCCACAGCTTTCAATTGAAAGGCTACAACCGATCAGCAAGGGGATCAAGACCAGCCAGGCTGAGAAGAATGCATGAAGAATCCGCCACGGAACGAGCAATCACCATAACAGTCCAACAAAACTAACGCAGAGATCTTGCCCACCTCATTCAAAGAGATCTATGGAGGAGATGGAACTTTCAATCCCGTTCTCATAATGGAATACCGAGAGTCTCCCTATCTCTCCGCTTAGGGATCTCTTAGAGAGAGCATCTGCCTCCTTATTGTGAGATCTGGAAAAGTGCCGGAAGTTTATGTCAATGAAGAGATTTGAGAGATTCTGCGTTTTTTTCTTCCAGCCTTCAATATGGACCGAGTGAAGCTTGCACTTTTGGTTGATCCAGTCTATAATGACTCGCGAGTCACCAAGAACCAGAATGTGATCGATCAACCAAAAATAGGCTAAGGCGAGGGAAGTCCATAATCCCAATAGTTCAACTTTAGTATTAGTGCCCTCCCCACAATTTAAAAACCATTTTGTGGTTCTCTTTGGATGTGATTTGAAAAAACCACCTGCCCCGCAAAAAAGGCCAGTGGACGCAGCAGCTCCGTCGAAGCAAGCCAGAGTGTATACATTTGTCAAAGAGAACTCGCAAGAAATGGGTGGGGAGGACTTGACCGTGGAAGGTTGCCAATGGAAAGAGGTGAAAAATCTGTGAACAACCGCTTGCACAGAAGGTGGAGGGTCTTCAAAGATCTCTTTGTTCCTCTCAGACCAGATCTGCCAGCAAATGTGGATAGCCAAGCTCGGGGGAGCGGACTTTTGAGAGACCCAGTCAGAAAAACAGACCGAGAAGGTGGGACCTCTCCAGGTAACAGTTAGCTAACAAGAATCAATCAAAATATTCCAAACCTCCTTCGTAAAAACACAATGTACCAAAAGATGATGAACATCCTCAGAAGAAAGGTTGCATGGGCTGACATCACTTGATGATGTGGAACGGGCTGAGTGGATACCACGTGTCACTCGGATTCATGATTTACATGTACCTGAAATGTCGATTTCAACTTGACACTTGTCATCATCTGATTATGCAACATGTCCTTGTTGACATCATTGTTGATGACATGGGCTCTCACTGTTATCATGAGAGGAGGCGCTATTACAGGAGAAGATAGGGTGACTCTCGAAAATACTACAGAGGGAGAAAGGATCAGAAGAGCTACAGAGAAAACACAATCGTTTGTTCCAAGGAAAGAGAAGCAGATATTTGAAGAGGAAAGAAGAGAATTTTTAGGAGAACAAGATTCTTCATCGAAGGCACAACCAGAAGTGAGAGAATGTGGAATTCCTCTGAAATTTGATCAGTCTGCCTCGCCATGAGAAGGAAAAGAGGTAAGCAAGCTTATGAAATTCTTATGTACTTTCATTAATTTGATTAAGGATCAAAGAGCCATAAAAGAGATACAACACTTGATTAGACAATGTGAGATAGGAATAATAGATCCTATGTTGAGTAGGGCTATGAACCAAGTATCTAGGAAGAGGAGAACAAACAAGGAACTACACCTCAATGTTTAGATTGGAGACTATGACATAGATTATGTGGTCCTCAACTTGGGATTAGAAGTCAATGTTATGACCAAGAATACCTGGGCACTGTTGGGAAAACCTAAGTTGATTTACTCCCCTATCAGGCTCATGATGGCTAATTTGGAAGACTAGAGCATGTCCCTTTGGAAATTTATGGGGTAAGGATGTTTGTGGACTTTGAGGTGATTGAGATAGTTGATGATATATTTCCTTATCCTACGATGTTAGGCATTGATTAGGCTTTCGACAATTCGACTGTTGTTGACCTAAATAAAAGAAGAATGAAATTCAAAGGTGATGGCCTTACGGTCATTGCACCTCTTGATCTTGATGAATGTCATAGATACAAAGAACCCATCAGAGAATAATACTGTGCTTATGAACTAGATAATATATACAAATTGAAAGCTAGACAACATGATTACATTAATCCTACAACAGACATGAATTTGAGTTGGTGAAGTGAAAGCGCATGCTCATCCGACTCAGAAGAAGCACTAGAGAATTGAAAGAACAAAATGTATGAAGTTTCTACGTGGAGGTGTGCCAGATTGACCAGGGAAGTTTGTTGGATTGGCACATAAGTAAGTAATCTTCCCACACTTGATGGTTTAAATCATTCAGAAACATCCTTAGTGTAATTTGAAGAAATTGTACCAGTACAACAGAGGTTGTTGGCACTGGATGAAGCCTTGAAAATAAAACCAACAAGATGGTGGGGAACAAACAAGAAGAACATCGTGGAGTGGGTCCAATGTCACACTTTGATGACAATGAAATTTTCAGAACAAGTCAAAGGGTGCGAAGTTCGATACACAGGTCAGAGTTGTCCGAAGGACCATGTGCGAAGTTGTGAGGAGGCCTTGTTACAAGGGAAAAACTCTCTATGGCCAAGGGTAAACTACAACAGACAGGTATGACTGCAGAAATTAACTCAATTACAACATATGCTATATAAACTAGTGTGNCCAACAAAAAATTGCTCGAGATTATATTAATAATATAATTTCATTTACAAAGCGAGCTCCAATGAGCTGATTACCAAGAAAAAAAACAACACTCCTGCTATGGAACCAAACAGAATGGCAGGAAGGAACAGTCCCACAGCTTTCAACTGACACGCTACAACCTATCAGCAAGGGGATCAAGACCAGCCAGGCTGAGAAGAATGCACGAAGAATCCACCACGGAACGAGCAATCACCATAACAGTCCAACAAAACTAACGCAGAGAGCTCGCCCACCTCATTCAAAGAGATCTATGGAGGAGATGGAACTTTCAATCCTGTTCTCATAATGGAATACTGAGAGTCTCCCTATCTCTCCGCTTAGGGATCTCTTAGAGAGAGCATCTGCCTCCTTATTGTGAGATTTGGAAAAGTGCCGGAAGTTTATGTCAATGAAGAGATTTGAGAGATTCTGCGTTTTTTTCTTCCAGCCTTCAATATGGACCGAGTGAAGCTTGCACTTTTGGTTGATCCAGTCTATAATGACTCGCGAGTCACCAAGAACCAGAATGTGATCGATCAACCAAAAATAGGCTAAGGCGAGGGAAGTCCATAATCCCAATAGTTCAACTTTAGTATTAGTGCCCTCCCCACAATTTAAAAACCATTTTGTGGTTCTCTTTGGATGTGATTTGAAAAAACCACCTGCCCCGCAAAAAAGGCCAGTGGACGCAGCAGCTCCGTCGAAGCAAGCCAGAGTGTATACATTTGTCAAAGAGAACTCGCAAGAAATGGGTGGGGAGGACTTGACCGTGGAAGGTTGCCAATGGAAAGAGGTGAAAAATCTGTGAACAACCGCTTGCACAGAAGGTGGAGGGTCTTCAAAGATCTCTTTGTTCCTCTCAGACCAGATCTGCCAGCAAATGTGGATAGCCAAGCTCGGGGGAGCGGACTTTTGAGAGACCCAGTCAGAAAAACAGACCGAGAAGGTGGGACCTCTCCAGGTAACAGTTAGCTAACAAGAATCAATCAAAATATTCCAAACCTCCTTCGTAAAAACACAATGTACCAAAAGATGATGAACATCCTCAGAAGAAAGGTTGCATGGGCTGACATCACTTGATGATGTGGAACGGGCTGAGTGGATACCACGTGTCACTCGGATTCATGATTTACATGTACCTGAAATGTCGATTTCAACTTGACACTTGTCATCATCTGATTATGCAACATGTCCTTGTTGACATCATTGTTGATGACATGGGCTCTCACTGTTATCATGAGAGGAGGCGCTATTACAGGAGAAGATAGGGTGACTCTCGAAAATACTACAGAGGGAGAAAGGATCAGAAGAGCTACAGAGAAAACACAATCGTTTGTTCCAAGGAAAGAGAAGCAGATATTTGAAGAGGAAAGAAGAGAATTTTTAGGAGAACAAGATTCTTCATCGAAGGCACAACCAGAAGTGAGAGAATGTGGAATTCCTCTGAAATTTGATCAGTCTGCCTCGCCATGAGAAGGAAAAGAGGTAAGCAAGCTTATGAAATTCTTATGTACTTTCATTAATTTGATTAAGGATCAAAGAGCCATAAAAGAGATACAACACTTGATTAGACAATGTGAGATAGGAATAATAGATCCTATGTTGAGTAGGGCTATGAACCAAGTATCTAGGAAGAGGAGAACAAACAAGGAACTACACCTCAATGTTTAGATTGGAGACTATGACATAGATTATGTGGTCCTCAACTTGGGATTAGAAGTCAATGTTATGACCAAGAATACCTGGGCACTGTTGGGAAAACCTAAGTTGATTTACTCCCCTATCAGGCTCATGATGGCTAATTTGGAAGACTAGAGCATGTCCCTTTGGAAATTTATGGGGTAAGGATGTTTGTGGACTTTGAGGTGATTGAGATAGTTGATGATATATTTCCTTATCCTACGATGTTAGGCATTGATTAGGCTTTCGACAATTCGACTGTTGTTGACCTAAATAAAAGAAGAATGAAATTCAAAGGTGATGGCCTTACGGTCATTGCACCTCTTGATCTTGATGAATGTCATAGATACAAAGAACCCATCAGAGAATAATACTGTGCTTATGAACTAGATAATATATACAAATTGAAAGCTAGACAACATGATTACATTAATCCTACAACAGACATGAATTTGAGTTGGTGAAGTGAAAGCGCATGCTCATCCGACTCAGAAGAAGCACTAGAGAATTGAAAGAACAAAATGTATGAAGTTTCTACGTGGAGGTGTGCCAGATTGACCAGGGAAGTTTGTTGGATTGGCACATAAGTAAGTAATCTTCCCACACTTGATGGTTTAAATCATTCAGAAACATCCTTAGTGTAATTTGAAGAAATTGTACCAGTACAACAGAGGTTGTTGGCACTGGATGAAGCCTTGAAAATAAAACCAACAAGATGGTGGGGAACAAACAAGAAGAACATCGTGGAGTGGGTCCAATGTCACACTTTGATGACAATGAAATTTTCAGAACAAGTCAAAGGGTGCGAAGTTCGATACACAGGTCAGAGTTGTCCGAAGGACCATGTGCGAAGTTGTGAGGAGGCCTTGTTACAAGGGAAAAACTCTCTATGGCCAAGGGTAAACTACAACAGACAGGTATGACTGCAGAAATTAACTCAATTACAACATATGCTATATAAACTAGTGTGAAATATAAGACAGAGGCCTACCTCGATCCAACGTTTGATGATGTTCCATCGTTGAGAACTTTGACCCAAAGATTTGTACCTACAAGAAGTTCTCGAAAAACAAACATAGAAAGTATATAATGATAATATAAAAGGGGTTAACACATCAGATAGAATAATCCATTAATAAACATTACAAACATGCCCATGGATAATAATCATATATTTGCAAGATATCAATAGGACGGGAAAGGAGTATTTCTATTAATAATTGATCAGAAAAAGTGACAATGA
>JZKD02S1736123.1:82366-106813 GCA_000966675.3 Picea glauca | reverse complement strand
TATGAAATTGCTAGCTTAAAACCCTAGGAGGCTAAGCACATGTTATTGTCCTTGCCTTAATAGCTTTCACCTACTAGATTTTGTCAAGAAGTTGATTTTCTTGAAACTTTTGCTAAGGGCCTTGCCATTGCAACACCCTAGCACATTTTTGTTTCATCTAAGTCGTCATTACTTCATCCTTGAGCTAAAGAAGGAGGAAAACTACTAGGGCCTAGGGTTACCTACACCTTAGTAGCTATTTTCCCCCTAGGGTTTGGTAGTTGAAGCCTTGGGTTACCGACACTTCAACTATTGACCTCTCTTGTCTTTGGTTCTCTTACTATCATTTTTTCCTTCAAGATTTGTTGCCACCTAAAATACTCCATTTCACCCTAAAGGCACTAATCTAAGACTTGCTATTGAGTGATTGATAAAATCCACTATCAAAACCTATACCTTAAGCTCTCTACTAACCACTCCTAACATTAGAATAGCCTAATCCACTAACTTTGTTGTTGTTGTTACTAAAGTAAGCTACAACCATATTTTGCAACACTAAAAGCATCTAAAAGCAATTGAAAAAGTTGATTAATGCACTGCCTTACTTGCTTCTGACAAATGCTAGCATTTTGATGTTAATGAGTGATTATTCTTGGTCATTTTGAAGCCATTTTAAGGCACTTATTGTGAAGCTATTGTCTTATAAATATTGCTGCTACAAATTTCTGTTTGCCTGACCATTTTATCAACCATTTGCTTTTATTGATAAAGTTCGTGGTTTTATGAAGTACTAACAACAAGTTTTACTTGTGAAAGATATATTTTCTTGTTTCTTTGTTCCGGGCAGGTACACCTTGATACTTCACTACTTCATTTGTTAAAATCCCGAGACTTTCTGATCAATGTGACTTGTGAGAGGGGATATTTTCAATTTTTCATAGACATCTTAACCTTACCTTCTCAAACCCCCAGGTCACCGGGGACATCTCCCCTGGGCCATCAACTCTAAATAGAAAGAGGCATCCTATTGAGGTGACAGTGATAGGATAACCTCTGTTACGCCAATTTTCTTTTCCATTAACCTTTCCTTTGATCAAAGTACAAATTGTGCAATAACAGGGCCACCCACAATTTCATTGATGCGTCCTTGGTAACCAAGAGGGGGTTACGCATTGAGGAGTTTGAGGGATTCCACGTGGCAATGGAAGATGGATACACGATGACATGTTTGGACATGGTCCCAAATCTAGAGGTCAAGCTAGGAAACTACACCTTGACAGATACCTACTATTTAGTTGACCTATCTGATACTGATGTAATATTGGGGGTACAATGGTTATATTCATTGGGGGAGATTGGGTTCAACTATCAGACGTTGACCATGAGCTTCAGAGACACCAGTGGATTGAGAGTGGTACTTAGAGGTATGTCTACAGGAGCACCCCGAGCAGTATCAGTAAAGAGGATGGAGTGGATCTTCCATCATGGCGATGTAGCTTATGCAGCAAAGTGTTTGATCACCACACGAAAGGATTTAGAGGCCAGAGAGCAGTACCATCCACAGATCATGAAGCTTCTGAGTCAGTATGAGCTAGTGTTTGGGCCGATACCACCAGGGAGACCACCAGACAGGGGATTTGAGCATACAATTGAGTTGGAGGCAGGGGCTACACCGGTGATCACCACGCCCTATAGGAACCCCAAGAGATTCAAGGACGAGATTGAGAAAGAAATCAAAGAATTGCTTGCAATGGGGCACATCAGGCCCAACACGAGTCCTTTTGCTTCTTCGGTCGTTCTAGTACTGAAGAAAGATGGCTCATTGAGAATGTGCATTGATTACAGAACGCTCAATAAGAAAATGATCAAGAACATGTATCCCATTTCGCGCATAGATGAGTTGATGGACGAGTTACATGGGGCAGTCTTCTTCACCAAGATTAACCAGCAGTCAGGATATCATCATATCAACATCAGAGAGTAGGACATAGAGAAGGCAACATTCAGAGGAGCATCCAAGGCGCTTCTTTTGAGGCACGAGTCATCAGATTCTGATGGTGGAATCTATCAGGGCGCATTAGACAACCAGATAGTGCGCAGCTATTGATGAGGGACGTTTGCGGTTCCAGGAGGCTTTCTGTATCAGATCAAAGGAAACCCTTCCGACCCATTACAAAGGAGGCCAGGGCACACATTTCAAGACCGATATCATTGGATTCCGTGGGTGGAATCACTAGGGTGCACTCACAGAGCCTAGGAGGTGCGCAACCCCCCAGGGGATGACATCCGGAGATTCAGAGGTCAGATCTTCAGTACGAAAATTGCTAGGAAGAGATTAGGGACAAGAGCGCTCAGTTTGGGACAATTTCCAGCGAATCTGTTAAGTATGGCCACCAGGGCGAGTTTTCCAGTATTTGCAGCAGTTGTTATGAGTCTCCGGAATTGTGTTTTTCCGATTTATCTGTGCTTGTTCATATCTATCCACATATTCTGTTCACGGTTATTTTTATTAGTTTCTTTGTGTTCCAGTGACAATCCATGAGATCTGGCTGAAGATTATTTCTCTACTTTCAACATATCACTGTATTTCCTGCTTTTTCCCATAATACATATTATTGAGATGGTGTTTTTCCCTCATTTCACATGCATCATATATAATGCTTAAACATTATTTGTATGACACACACATGCGAAAATCACCAAACATGTTAAACAATTAACTCAAACGCATCCAGAAACCCCCGGAGTATCAGATCCGAGAGTCAAAACACTATTTCAGCAGTAGATATCCAAATCAGTTGGATCAAGGATATTTCATATTATGGATGGAAACCCCCAATGTTGACATCAAAACAATTCTTTATTGGTTGGGATGAAAACTACAATATTCCCCCCTAACACATAATATAATGGTTGTAATGACAGTTGTAATATCTATTAACACACAATAAACAAAACAAAACCTGGGATGATGCCAAGAAATGATTCAAACTGCTCCAAGGCTTTCCTAGCCTCACGATCTTCCTTCCAAACCCTACTGGCTAGCAAATGAGGCACTTGGCCTTCCTCAAACCCCTTCGATTTGCAACAAGAATGGGGTTCGACTCCTTTTATTGGTCTCTGTTATCACTCTCCACAATGCGGCCTACAACAAAGGGTAGGACGACCTTCCTAAACCTCTCGGCCCAGCTCATTTGATGGAACGACCCCTTTAGATTGCCTCCTCGGCTCCTCTAGAAGCTCGGCCCTGCAAAAATACTAAGATCGCCTTCTTCTAGCTGCCTCTACGGCCTTCCTTGGCCTCATGGTTCTACAAAAAGAGGGTGTAAACCCTCCAATAATTCCCAACGGCCCTCTCAAGTGTCGCAAGCTCCAAAGAAACCCTTATGGTCTGTTATAAGGTGAAGTCACTCCTCAAATGAAGCACAAATAAAGACCTTGGACAAATTTGTAATGTCCCCATTTTTGGTTTCCCCTATTCTGCAGTTGAAGATGATTTCTGAGGCTTGTATCAACCCAAACAAAAGGGTGCAGGTTACGTTATCGGTGATTTCGGAGGATTTGGAGGAGTTATATGAGGCTCATCCTAGTCCATTTATTATCTTTCATCATCGAGATCACTTCCACACATTTCATTCTTGGTTCCGTGGCATTATGACGATTCCCATAATTTGGGAGTATTTTTTAGCATAATTTAATTAAATGTACTAAAGGTGATATTTGGATCATATTATTTGAGGGGATACCTTAGTGTAATATCCCATTGGAATCGGGAGGAAAAGATCTAAAGGTTGAGATGATAAAAATGTGACTTCCAGTGGTCGGAAATGCTTTAAAATCAAATAAATCATTTTTTGGAGGAAAAAAAGGTTTAATAAATTAATAAAGTGATTTTATGAGAAAATATTAAAGATGAATCAAAAGTCATTGAAAGGAAATAAGGTGAAACGGGGTATAAAGGAGAGATAGGGGCTCATATTCTCTCATTATGTTGATGAATATTTTGATTTGATTTGGAGAGCTCTTGGAATCTTCCTTGGGGTTTTGAAGTAAAACCCTTGCAGAGAATTGGTTTCAGTGCTGAAAGATTCCACCCTAGTTGATTGGTTGGAAGAATCACTCAGGTTTCTCAAAGGTTTTCATTGCAAAAGGAAGATCTATCATTTTTGCTAAGTTGTGTGGGAATTTGCAGGGTTATTGTTCTGGAGGTCGTGGAGTGCAGATTGAGCTTCTCATTTTTGTTGTCTCTATTCTTCTTAGGAGAGGCCACAACATCTTTGTTATCAGCTGTGTAAGGAGCAGAGATAGGCCACGCCAGTTCTGGGCAGTTCACTGCATAGAAAAAGGGGAGTCAAACCCTTGATATCAGATCGTGGGGTTACCAAAAAAAAGGAACCAATCTTATCTTTGTATATTGCTGTCATATAATAGCTGAATAAAGAGGCTTTTTGCGGACTGTTGGGCATGGGTTTTGTGGGTGATCTCTTACCCATTCAGATCTGTTGTCTCTTCCTCTTAGATCGTGGCCATTTCACCATAAACAGAGGTGCCATAACTCACAACGAATTGCAGCATCAAATCGTGCCTTTATTTGCTATGTATGCCACTTAAAAAGGGGCCGTTTCAGTACCATAATTGTTGCACTTATTGTTGTTTGTATTGTCTTGAAGGAGGACCATCCCCGCACACTAAAGACTGCCAAACAGAGTGATATATAGGGGTCTGCTACAACATTGATTAGTGCTGCCCAGGATCATCACTACGGACAGAAATAAACACATATTACAACTTGTATTGGTTGGGTTTACAACTGTTATATCAGCTGAATAAAATCATGTTTATAGCTTGGTTACCTATAGGTTAGAACTATTAATTAAATCTGAGTGTTTGCTGAGTTGTTGCTACTGTTCAGTTTTAAGATTGTTATCCTTTACAATAATATAACTGTTTCCTTTTTGGTGTTGAGAATAATAAACCATTTTTGTGTGCCAAACTATGAAGACTATGTTGTGAATTGTTTGTAAAAAGACAACCAGAAATACACTTCAAAGGCTACAGCAAAGAGGGTTTGTACAAAACACTTTGAATATACCATCTAAGTGTTTGACAAAACCACTGAACCAACAATACACTAAAAACACGGCAACAATAGAAAGGGGCTATTACAGTGAGCTGGCTATATGTCATCAAAGTGTTTGACGGAAGTGATAAGCCAAGAAACCACCATAGATAACAACAGTAAATAGAATTTCATAACAGCAGTAACCAAACTTTCATATCAGCCATAGGTGGGGCATTACAAGATCTTCCTCCTTGTCTAGCTAGTGTAGATATTTTGCTACCGTAACTAAACTAGCAATGGAAGGGTTTTGTCAAAACCCCAATGAAGACTTGGCTCCATGAGCACTCCAAAATGAGAGATCAAATCATAATGAGGAAGGTGAGGTGCTACCCTTCCTTTATACTTTTCCAAACCCTTTCTAGATATTTCCTCTTTTGACCAAATCCATTTTCCCCTTTTAATTTTTCACTTAAACATTAAAAGTAACTTTTAATGTTTAAGTAATTAGTAATTTACCCTTTTAATTAAATGTCACTTTTAGAAATATCATACATCATAACCAAGTGAAATTAATTAACCTCCTTGACTCCCTTTTCTTCACTGACTATAGCCTACGTGAGTCGTATAGGCTACTAAGTCATCCTCCTGCATTGATCAATAGGAATGGGACATCACATATTGCAGGACCCTTTCACGTGTGATGGAGAGCAGTGGGTCATCTAGTGACTCACCACCCTCTTACATCATCTCTCACATCCTTGGAACCTTGGAGGATGGACTAATGGGCTTGTTATGAGCAGATTCAGTCATGATGGCATAAAGATGGGTTGGAAGCCCATGGGCTGAGAAAAGTACGCCAGAGCTTATTTACCCATTGGATTGGGGACATTGCAGCAACAGACAGTTAGAGACCTTCTAGAGATGAGATGCAGCTCCCTCCAGCCTGGACGCAACACCTAGATCATCGTCTTTGGCCCTATTTTGATGATGACATAATCTTCTAGGGCTTGATGCAACTAGGGTTTGGTGGATACCTGGGGTGATTGTGATGGTTGGCATGATTTTGAGTGGGGAGAGACATCATTTTCCCCTACTCCACTCCAGATTAGTGCCATGTGGCCTTTGGAGGCCTCCTCCTTGCTTAAGGAGGCTTGATGTCTCACACATGTGGCTCATTATGATGTTTTTTGCATTTATTACATTTTGTAAAGGGATAATGAGGGATCGACCCCACTTAAATTGAACAAATGTTATGTTATGTTGACAAATGTGTAGTGGTAGCCTCATATAAGAAGGCTAGCACTCACTTTCATTTTTTCATCATCATTCCTCACCATTTGTGGGGTAACACTTCTAGTGATTCGTTATTGCAGCCTTCTTGGTATTTTCTCTCATGTGCTATGCTCGGAATGGATCTCTTGTGGATGGTTTGCTGATTTTGGATGGATATTTATGCAATTATGGTTAAATGTTCATGGTTTCTTGGATGAAGTAATTTTCTGCAATTTTATGACATGTTGTTGATGTAAATGGTGAAATTGTTGTTTTGTTGCAAGGATTCTTGTTTATTGAAAACCTAAGAGAGGAACATAAGTGTTTATTTCTCTCAAAAGGTCTTGTTTGTCCAAAATTTGTGAATTTGTCCTTGCTAGGGTTAGAACCCCGAAGCTCTAAAGCACTAGCACTTTAGGATTTTATGCCTAGACAATTGATCTTGGACTTCGTTGAAGATACAAGAAGGGAGAAATGATATATAGGGCCCAAAAGTGCTTGCGCCCTAGACGTCCTTCTCCTCAAAGTCTAAATCCTAAGGCCCAAATGTGCTTGCACCTTAGGGTTTAGACTCTACCTCTTGGTCTCAACTTTCAAGTAGATCAACCTTCAAGCTTGGATGCATTTGAGACTCCATAGCCCTAAAATGGTAAAGGCACTAATCTAGAAGTAACTATTATGGTGAAAGTGATTGATAAAACCCCTCTTTCAAATCTCTAAAGTATTCTGCTAACTCTAACCCTAGAAAACTCACTATATTATTTGTTATTGTTACAAAAGTTTGCTACAACCATCTAAAACTACATTAATTTGCTGCATACACTCATCTAAAGGTGACCTAACTTTTTCAAAAATTTATTCTAGCAATTGGATAATTTTGTGCTTGAGGAATGCTTACTTTTCATGTTGAATTGCTACATTTATGAACTACTACCCCCCCCATGCCTAGGGGTAACTAGAGGAGATCATGTCTCAAGGCCCGCAATGCAGAACATGATCTACACCATGATGGTGATGATTAGAATGTCCAGAGATGGCAGCTCAACAACCCCCCTCATTTGCCTCCCAACACAGATCAACCAAGGCTTGTCACATTCAAGCAACGCAGGGTATGGGGCATGGTAAGCCAGCGACACCATGAGGTATGGTTAGTCATTTTTTCATGCAAGGTGTTGTGCTTAATTTATTGGGCATGTGGACAAGGATCATTGGTTGAAGTTGGATAGTGGATCACTTGCTTGAGAAATTGTCGTGGTTGCCTTGTTTCACCTTGATGGCAAGCTTCTGTGCCCTAGTATCATGTTGTCACTGCCCAAGGAAATGGGGTAATACTAGGTAACGTTCCGCTCCCGACCATACTTAAAATTTTCCATCATAAAATCTTTCACACATCCTAAACTTCGGCTATGACCCATGCTCTCATGAGAAAGGAGCCGACGTCCCAGAGGTATATTGTGATTGCTATAAAAGAATAAGAAACTGATGCTAAAAAGAAAGTGAACATAGAAAATTAGGACCACCAAAAGCTGGTCCAACTTGATTTCTACTCATTCAGTGCTCGCCCCGATCCCAAAAAGGTAGTGCTAAAGCTTGGAAATCCACAAAGGGGGGGCCTCAAAGCAAATTATAAATGAAAGAAGGGATTGGAAAGATGGCTAATAAAGGGGTTTGGAAAAAGGTGGCATGCAAATATTGGGTAACTCAAGAGAAAGTGTGCCCGAAACAAAAACGCTCATAGAGATGGACACCATAAGCAATGAAGGAAGCCTTAAACCATAACATCTTCACACTTACTCTTGATTCACTCCTTGAGCCTTGATGTCACCTTTCTAGCATATGACATCACCCTCTTAGGGTTTTATTTCATGTATTTTTCATTTTTGGCATATTGCAAAGGAAAATTAAGGGGCCATCCCTCTTCTATTTTGTAGTTGACAAAGTTATGTAGACAAATTGGTTTAGGGAGACCTCATATAAATAGGCCACCCTTACATTTCATTTTTCAGCGTCGCAACTCTCACTTGAGAGACATTAAGTCTAATTTTTTTTCCCTCTTGGGCTATCTATCTCTTCTACACCTATGCACTATGCTTGGAGGGTCAAATTGTGGATGCTTTTGTTGATTTTTGGATGGAATTTCTGCAATTAGGGTTTTATCTCATGGTATATTGGTGAAGTAAGTGATTTTTTTGCAATTTTATCTTTATGCTATTAATGTTTCATGGTAATTTTACTTTTTCATACTAGACATCTTGCTTGGTGAAACCCTAAGAGTGGAGCATAAGTGTTTCCTCCTCTCACAAGGTTAATTTTGTCCAAAATTTGTGAAAGAATTCTTGCTAGGGTTAGACTCCTGAAGCCCTAAAGTTCTAGTGCTTTAGGATTTTATCCCTAGACATTTGATTTTAACCTAGTTGGAGCATGTAATGTCCCCACTTTGGGACATCAGGGTATTACACAGTGTTATGATGACCAGGGTAGCAAGTTGGAGATTATACCGAGTACAGGAGCTATTGAGGGATATTTTGGGGTCCAGCTTGCATCGCTCATCCTATTTCATCATTATGATCCATTCCGCACAGATTGACTTTGGTTCCGTTGCATTTCGACGATTTCCATGATTTTGAGTATTTTGAGCTATAGGTTAACTAAATTCATTGAAGAGGTCATTTTGGGCACAATACTTGGAGGAACCTCTTAGTGTAATAGCTCATTGGAATTGGGAGGAACAACACTACATGATAGAATGATGCGAAGTGACTTTCAGTGGCCAGGGAAGCCACAAGGAAAGATAAGGCGCTTTTCAGACGTAAAAAGGTTAATTAATTAATTAATTAATTATTAAATAAAGTAAAAGTCACATTGGAGGGACAAGGTGAGAAGGAAGTATAAAGAAGAGGCAAGGGCCTCTATTCTCTCATTATTCATGTATGATTATCATTTTGATATCTGGCTTCTAGCTAGAGAGCCCATACCTTGGGGGTTTTGAGGGTTTTGACTTAACAAACCCTAGAGGACAATTCGATGGTGAAAGATTCCACCTAGCTTGTCCCGAGCTTTGTCTTAGGGATGCAATACTCCCCCACACCATTCTAGTTCATATCTACATCAGTGCAGGAGGGTTCTACACCAACCACAGGCACAGGAAGAGAGGGAGGGTGCACCATTGGGGGTTTCCAACAAGGGGGGCGCACCATCCATTGAGGGAAGTTCATTGCAGGTGATTGGCAGGGCTTCTGGAGATTCTAACACCTGGGTTTTTATTGCAGGGTCTTGGACATCAGATCTAGTCCATTCAGGAGGAGTCTTATGTGCCACTTGATTTATTAGATGCATGGGACGAATTGGAGGAGAGGAGCAAACTTTAGAAAATGCTTTCAGTCATGTGCTAGCCCAGATCTTCACTATTTCGCTTGGGACTTCACCAGTGAGGTAACCAGTCCTCGATCTATCATTCTAGTGATTTTGTGGAGCATTTAGAGGCACCTAGGAGGGAGGCCAAATTATCTAGGGTTTTAGGCATCTAGGGGGATGCACCATTCCTTGGAGGGAAGTTAGATCTATGGGTTTGAGAAGGATTTTGAGGATTTGAGCACTTGGGTTGTTCTTGCATTTCCCCGATCTACTGCTTGGCATATTTACCAAAGGGTTTGGACATATTTGGCAGCAGGGTCGGATTGTTGAGGCTATTCAGTGTTCCAGCTTGGGGGTTTGGCACTTCATACAATCCAGATCTATTCTTGCATTGGTCTTCATTGAGTATTCATCCTTTGGAGGCTTGTAGTCTTCTATTGGAGCATTTTGTAGCAACTCTTATTATGTGTACGAGATCCATCTGTTTAGCATTCCAGATCAGCAGGCCAAGGCCAAGGAGATAAGTGAGTAAAGTGCATAAAGCCAAGAATCTAAGTACATAAGCTAAGTCGAGTCAATGAAGGGTTGTGAAGTGAAAGAGGTCCTCATCCTTGTATTAGGTTCTTATTATTATGAATAAAGATCAGCTCTGAATCATTTTGGATTGTCTATCATATTGTGGATCTTGCATATGGTTGTGGTATGTTACATTGCTTTATCTTCTTATCTATTGTTGCAAACACACATATAAACCATCAGTATAACCCTAAGCGCAACCTAAAGAACCATAGTAAACAAAGTGTTTGACGAAATGCCACACTCAGAAAAAGTTTAAAATTCATGCAAGACGTGATGTTCCTGGCATATTGGTTTGGGAACATTACAGAGCATTAAAAATCCTTCTCTTTAAGATTTAAACACTAAGGCCCCAATGTGCTATCACCTTAGAGTTTAAACCCTACCTCTTGGTTTCTACTAGTTTAATCTTCAAGCATTGTTGCATTTGTTGTTATAAAGATTCCATATCCCTAATGCATTGGTTGCATAGCTCTCTTGTGGTGAAATTGATCAACAAACACTATCTTTCAACTCTTTTAAGCTCTCTACTAACTTTGCTAACACTAACACTTGCAAACTTGTTCAATTACTTTCTACTGTTAATAAAGTTTGCTATTAATTTGCTGCATACACTCATATATTGGTGGTCTAACTCATTCAAAAATTGCATCTAATAATTGGATATTGTTCTAGTGGATTTCTGCTAAGCTTTCCTTATCAATTGTTGCATATTTGATCAATAATTGTTGTTGTTGTTCTAACTTATTTATTGTTGTTGCATTACTGTTCATTGTTGTTCATTGCTGCAAATTCATAACAACGATATCAACTCTTCATGTCTAGTGTCTTTAAGAGGCATTTATTGCTTGTTTGAAATTGGAAATAATCATATATATGTTATAAAGTGCTCTTGTTCCAGGAAGGTACTCAAACAACCATATACCTCTTATATTTCCTTGACCTAGACCTTTTACTTGGTGATCAAGAGAGGGGGTGGTAGGCTTGGCTACTATACTTGTTATTTTGATCCCTTGAGGTCACCAGGGAAGCCTCCCTTGTGGTGGACCTCTTCCATCACTAAAACGTGGGAAGTTCTTACTAAGGCGACTGTGGTAGGATCTTCTATAGTTACACAAGATTTGTGGATCTTGTGTTGGAATTTGCACAAGTACAAATCCTGCGATAACATTTTGGCATCGTTGTCGGGGAAGATTCTCCTCAACGACATATCTTTGGTAAAATTTCTTTTGAAGCCCTTATATTACAAGTTTACCTTGCAACTCCACTGAGGGTAGTTCCCTCACCTTCCTTTGATGATCCAAAGGAGATCATCCAGCGATTCCACTAACATATTCCAAGGTGTCATCCTACTCTCAACTTTATGATATTGTGCATTTTCAAGTGATGGAATTATGGCACATTGGTCACTTCATAGAATGTTTCCCTCCCTGGATATTGAAGTTGTTCCAAGATACCCAAATCACTTTTCTCTGAGTTGGGGGAAGAATTGTCCAAAATTTGATGGAGACCCATCCTTGACTATTACTCATCTCTAAAGTATGTTTCAGAGATAGATGTGACACATCAAGATGTGCATCATTATAACACATTACTCATACAAGATAACATCGTCTATGCAAATATGACATATAATAATCTTGTAACAAACATATCATTTTTCACATTACAAATTTGATAAGAATTCCATAAATTTGTAAAGTATTTTTTAAAGTTTTATCATCATCTTAAATTTATGTATAATGGAATATTTTAACACTATTGAAAACCTATAGTAACTTAGTGGTCAATAGGTAGTGGGGGCAGTCATTGGGCTAACTCATCACTCTTATGCATCTAGGTCTTGGGCCCTTAACCTATTTCCTTACTTCCCAAAAAAAAAATGAACTCTTAACCAAACAAAAACTACTTTAATTCATAAACAATTTTAAGTAATATGAGGTTTGCCCAATTCATTCAAATAATAAAAAATTCAAATAAATTTCACTGATTTTAATTTCCCTCGAAATGGTCGTAAATTACCCCCGCATTGTCAAAGTTTGCACATCATTAATGTTTAATAGCAAACGAGACGTCCCGCTTCTCGAGTTAGAAGAGACTTCACATATGCAGATTAGAAGTGTTTGCGAAATTCCGAAACACTCCTAATTCCGAAACACGAGAGTTCATTGTTTTCTCCTTCTGTTCGATAATTAGACCGCTAGAATGGCGCAGAGATCTTTCTTTGAAGAGATTCAGAATGAACTCTTTCAGTCCAGGTGTGATTCTGCCAATTCTTGTTCCGAGACTTGAGCAATTTTAAATCCGCTTGGAAATGCGCAAATTTAAATTTGATTTAGCTTTAATACTGTTGAATTTGCGACACGATAGTTGTCTCAATTTCTATTCCTCCGTTTGGCAGAAATTTGAGATGTTCAATTGCAGACGGCAAATCGCAATGGCATACACTGAATTTAGTTCAACGTTTGAATTTGCTGCGGAAACAATCGTAAGAGAGACCGCATTTTGAAAATGCTATTAACTTTAATTCTCTGTTTGCTATTTATTGTAACTGAGCCATCCGCTTGTCTTTTGAAAGCCTTGATTCTTCATTCCACGAGTTTATGCAAGAATGCTCAAAATCCATTCTAAAAAAGGCAAATGAAGATAGCGAATCCATCGCTGCGTGGATAATCTACTACAGAGAACTCATCGAAGGTTTTTGTTTGCTTGTTTTGGTATTCGTTATGTTTATTTTTTATCTCGAAGCTGTTCCCTAACCAGACGTTGAGGCTTACTGCCAAATCAATTTAAGCAAATAAACATAACGCATAATAACCTAAAAGTTTTTAAAGATTCTACTGATTATTGTTCAGGTTACCGATTTTTCAAGATTTCAAATAAAATCAATAATTTAAAGCTTTGTACAAAACTTTGCTGAGCATTCCACATAATTGTATATAGATTTGATTTGAGGATTTTAAGAGAAAATGAGTATACTTTTAAATAAATTGAGTTGAAGGAAATTCCTTAGTCAGCTTTATAACTGATTTGAAAGCCTAAGACGTGGTAATTGAAAACTACATGTTGGAATTCCACATAATTGTATATAGATTTGATTTGAGGATTTTAAGAGAAAATGAGTATACCTTTAAATAAATTGAGTTGAAGGAAATTCCTTAGTCAGCTTTATACCTGATTTGAAAGCCTAAGACGTGGTAATTGAAAACTACATGTTGGAATTTGCTGAGAATCGTAAAGAATGATATGGATAATGATTAGACATAGAGAAACACAATGATTTGGAGATTATTAGTTGAATGAACTTTTTCTTTGGGCATTGAACCTGATGATTTTTGTACAAATAATTTGCAGGTTTATTGGATGCGATGGTTTTTTATCAGCCAGGACTCCATCTTTTCTCTGCAGATTTATGCGAAAAGGCTTCATTTATTAAACTATCATTCCTTTTTCAAATATTCCTCTCGGAAAACCCCGAGATCATCTCTCTGCCGAAAATCCCTCGTCCGTGTATCCTTGGCAATAGTTAGATTATAGCAGTGATTAAGTTCACGAAAAGCGGGGTGGTGGTATTCCCTCAGCAGGTTTTGGTCCCTAAATACATGTTAGTACCGTATAGGTTGTTATGGCTGTACAAGCTGGTCAAATGTGATGATGGACAAAGTTTTTAACCTGAGTGTAAGCAGTTTTCCACTACTTGGGTGTTATGATTGGATAGCATGGTCAAAAGAAATGGCTTCGAAAAATAATAAATTAGAACTTTAAACTGCAATCTCTTGCATAATTCTCTTAGGGTTAAGTGAAAATATCTGTGATTAGAATGAATTCAAAATAACTATGTGTAAAGTGGTTTGGAACCCCCTTCATCAATTTAGTGCGTTGTCTGTAACCATTAAAGTACAATACGTCTACCAAATATTTAAAGCAAATTAATGTTTTTCAGAAATAGATTATGAATGTCAAACAGTGCTGTGTGAAAGTAATATGACCCGTTCCAAAAATAAAATCTCATACCTTTTGTTCCGGCATTTTGGGGATTTAGGAAATCTTAATAAACATTTTTAAATTTCTGGGGTTTTATTGAACATCTCAATATCTTTCCGGTAGATTTAAAGGATGTTTTGGACAGATTTCAGGGATATTCTGGGCATGTATCTTCAGTTTTGATAATGGACATTAATGATTGGACAATATGATCATTTTTTCATCCATTATTTTTTAAATACACTGAATCTAAATTTGATGTACAAGTTGAAGTTCAAAATATGGGTTTTGTATGCTGGGTTCAATCTGGTGATATAACTATTGTATTTTCAGCAACAACATTGCAGCAAGCAAAGCCTCCATATCAAAAAACCAGGAAATGCAACATTTCAAAGGACTGATCTTTATGATTCTTCTCATCTTAGTTTTTACATATTATACATGGGTTTCCAAGAGTCATTCAAGTCCAACTCTTCCACCATCCCAACCACCAGCATTGTGAAAACAATCAGATAGTGGTGACTTGGATTGGGTACTAAATGTTTAAATAAATTCTTATTCAATCACCTTCTTAATCTGAAATATGAATTTAACCTCTTTACAGAACCAAAGTGCTTTGTAGTAGTTTTCAACACATCNGACTTCGTCAATATTTACTGCTATTTATGCTCATGTACATTAAATATTGATAGTCATTGATTAATGAAGTATTAACCACTGTTGCATGTACTAGTATCATTATTGTCTTGTCTCGTAAGCAGGTGCCTCTTCTATGGTCTTTCTTCATTTGACTATCTTCTTGGCGGTAATCTGTGAAGGGTAAACTAACCTTAAGCCTTTGAGCCTTTCCTTTCAAACCCCAGATTGTTAGGGACGTCTCCCTTGGGCTTAGCCACCCTAAATAGGAAGAGCCCCCCATCGAGGTGACAGTGGGTGGGGAAGCTCCTGTTACGCCAGTTTGACCCTTACCCTTCAGCTACTTGACTTAAACTACAAACTGAGCGATAACACCCCTCAAGGACCTTATTGCAAATTGAAAATAGTAACACTTTGCTCATGTCTAGGGGTCAATAATGGAATGTCATTCAGCCCCTTTTTAAATTGCCAGAAATTTTTCAGAACTGGCAAATATAAGGGTTGTGCATAATACTATATAGTATAGTCTGTTATGCTTACAGGCAACTACAAATGTTTATGGTGACTGAAAAATTTGGGGTGTGCTCTAGCTGTCCCAGGATGTGGCCCCATCCCCTCAGTCCCAAAAACCAATGCAACATAGATTAGAATTTACCTATGGGAAATGGTTATCACTGAAATTTACTGTAATTATGTTAAAAAAACTTAATTGACCGTGAGAAAATTAACCAATGTGAAATGGTTTTTAAATTTCTTAGTAAATAATAAAGCACTAAGAACTACAATACCCGGTCAATATTATTTGTCTTTAGGTTTAACTCAATTCTAATAAATCAGCATAAATTCATTTAAGTTTGGATTTATCAAATATTCAAAAGGATCAAATCTTTTGATATATAATTTTTTTTGAATATTTAAAATGAATTTAAGTTAAGATGAAAAAATAAAATAACAACATTTTAATATAAATACAATGTTTTTAGTATTTTTATTTTTTTTATCAATTTGAAATTTTTTATTTCTTAATTTTTATTTTATATATACCTATCAAATCTTATTTATATATTTATATATAGTTAAAGCTGAGATGTTAGCATTATGTATATATTTAACAATATCTCCATCATCTTGCTCTACTATGGTGCAAGTATAATAGAACTTTGAGGAAAAAAAACTAGATTCTATTTAGACTTCTCACCCAACCCCTGAAATACAGTTATTCATTTATTTGATCTTTTTACTTTATTTGTTTGTCTACAACTTATCATAAACTCGTAGCATTAGTTGTGCAAACTGGGTTCCAACTGTTCTTGCATCTTCTCCAAAGTTTGAAGCTAATGCCAGTATTATCTCAAGCTGGAATCTTCTGGGATGGTGCCTGGAAGTTATTGGAATACCTTCAACAGTTAAACCAGGTTAGAATTCCTTTTATTTTTGGTGCAAATAAATTATAATGTGGAGATGTATTTGGTAATAGTAATCTTGAGCCTTGTTTATGCCTACAGTCATTTTCAATAAACCAAAAGATATATTTGAGTTAGAATGTCTGTCAGATTGATAAATTTTGCCAAGGCTGTATTTTAAGAACTTTTAAATGAGTTAGAATTCCTGTCAGACTCATGATAATTTTCAAGGGCTATACTTTAATAATTTTCAAAATAAAATTAAAGCAGTAGAAGTAGAAATTTAGGATAATTAGGAATTGATTTTTTCTAATATTTTAATCATTTTTAAAATAAAATTAAGAGAGTAAAAAATTTAAAATAATTAGGAATTGGTTTAAAGTTATTTAATAAAAATCATTTGGGATTTAAAATAGATTTAGTAAGTAAAATAATAGAAGTTATGATTTTCAAAGGGAAAACACTAATTTTTTTTTATTTTTTTATTATCATGATCAATTTGATAATATAATACTAAACAGTAGAGCAACCACAAACCACCATGCAAAACAGTAATAAAACTGTCTTAATATGAGATGCTGTTGATCTATAATCTCTAGGGCACAGTTCTACCAAACATGTAGCAGATTGGTGTTTTAAAGTAATTCATATTCATTTGACATTTCTTTATTTTGATATCTTTAAGGTAGACATTATGTTTTGGTGTAGAATGAATGGGATGCATGTTTAGCTGTGGTGCTTCATCAAATTCTATCCTGCTATGTATCAAACGGTCCAACTACTCTCCAGGAAGCCCCTGTGAAATTGCTCCTGAAGCTTTTCGCAAAGCCATGTTTTGCAAGGAAGTTCCTTGATTCAGTCACTCTTTGTCCTGATTTTCGCAGCAGTAGTGCGGAAAGAGGTGGTAAGATAATTTCACTCTTTGATTGCTGTTGAATGTTTAATCTGACAGTAACCTCAAAATTTCCTTTTGTCAACGAGGTTGTGAATCTCTACCTATAACTCCTCGGTTCTATGCACCACCATCATAAGTTGCAATCAATTATTTCTTTTTTTGTAAAGGTAGAGCCTTGTGATGCACTTGAGCTCTGATATTCTTTCACCCGTTCGTGGCCTTTTTGTCTAAGGTTAACATGGAGTTTCCAGGTATGTGATTCTTTAGTTTCAACAGGAAGTTTCTGACAGGATTTTTTCTATCATGCAGCCCTAAATGCAGCATTGCAAATATTTGAAGCAGCCTATAGGTCAAGTCCTCTAGCAATTGTCACAAGCTGTGCATCAAAGATTGTCGATACTCATACTGATTCGGCTTTCTTAAGGCTTGAATGCTTAGCTTGTAAGTTCTTGACTGACAATTTGTTCATTATGCTTCTGGCATGGTTGGTATGAAGTAGACTACGTTTTATTTATACTTACAAATGCAAAGATATCACAATCTGGAGCTGTGTTTGATGCCAGTGAATATTGATTTTTTCTGTTGGAAGATTTATATATGTAAAGAAGTAATCATTGTCACAGTGTTGGGGAAACTCCGATCACTTATGACACATAATATGAGTGGACATGATGCCCTGCAACTGTGGCCCCCAGAGGCCACTCATGATGTAATAACCAGTGTCCTTAAGGACTCAAGTGTCCGAGTCAGACGATCTGCGCTTCAGCTGTTACTGCAAATTGAGCCCCCTGAAGTAGATGAAAAAGGTGGAATACTTTTTTATTTTCTATTTTTCTTCCTAAACCAAGATTTGACTCTGATGGCATTTTGAAAAGACACATGAAGACGATTAATGTTGAGGTAGATACAGGAACACAATCTCAATCTGTTCAGTGGCTGAACCAATCTTATAATAACTTAAATTATACAGGCTTTTTCATGGAATTCAAAATGCTTGATTGATTGCAATTGCAATTTTTGTCTTAAAATTGTCCATAGCAGAGTAGAAACACTTCACTGAGGTCTTCACTTACACGCTTAAGCTGTAAGTTATGATGAATTGTCTGAAGCAGGACATGTCTCGTTGAACATACTCATATTCTTTTTGTATTTTTGTAGCAGAGTTACTGTATACAGTGTTTATGAAGATCCGTGATGAAGATGAGAAGGTCAAACTCTTGGCTTTTCAAAGGCTACTGAGGTTTCCCATGAAGCTGCTGCATTCGAATTTCAGAGCAAGAGATTGGAAACTCATATTCCAACATGCACTGGCACACGAAGGATCACACATTTACCACATTGCAAAGGTATTGATTAAGATTTTATGGGATTTAACTTTGGAGTATTAAATTTTCACAATAACCACCTCCAGCTCTTCTGTATGGACATTGATTGCATGGGATTGATGTGTGACCTTTGTTTCCAGGATTTGTTGCTCAAATATTTGTCTTCAGATTCGGTGCCTCCTTCCAGGAGGCTGAAGATGCTGGATTTTGCAAAGAATGATAATTATCAAAAATATGGGAAGCTCATTGGTAACCAAATAGCTGAAATTTTTGAAATCGAAGTCAAGTTTCTAGACTCGTATTCTTATGATGAAGAAGAAGATCAAAATACACTGGGATAGCTAACTGTGGGGAGGATAGCTTATACCTCGTCAAGTAAAGATTGTGGTCTCTGGTATGTTGCAGATATTTTTGTCCTTTTATTTGCTTGCAATAGGTTACAGAACTTTTTCTATCAAGATCAGAGAAAATACTTCGAATTTCTATCTTCTCTATGGTTGTTTATACTACAAGAGGACATTATATTTGGATGTTGGAACTAGGAGGATGTTAATATTTGGATGTTGGAACTAGGAGCATGTCAATTTTTTGATTTATTTTAATCTAGTGGTATGTGACACATCTCTTCCTTTTAACCTTTTGCTTTATTTTAGTTTATTGGTATGTAACATACCTCTTCCATCTCAATTGTAAAAACATCTCATTAGTATTAATGCAACAATTAAATGACTTAATCCATATATCTTTCAACAATTAAATGACTTAATCCATATATCTTTTAATTAAATGACTTAATCCATATATCTTTTAAATAGACAATTTTAATAAAAATACATTGTTAAAAGTTTTTATGTGTAAATGGACTTTTAACATTTTATTTAACAATTTGTAAAATTATGTTTAATCTAATTTAAAATTATTTATGTACAAAATTATATTTAATTTAATTTGTCAATTGAGTTTAGCTTGGATGGTTGGGAGGAATGATTCTTATCCTTCCTACCCAATTTCAATTCTCGATGGATAGGTCATGTGTTACCGCCTAACCTAGCATTTAAGTGGCAAGTCCAACCACGGATGCTACAATATCCCCTTCACTTTAGGCCAATTCCCAAAGGCCAAAGGGGGTATCCCTAGTCTATTCATAATAGAGTTTAAGTAAATATCTTAGTGAATTGATTTATGAGAGATTGTGATTTCAAAACTAGCATCTAAGTGGAAAGTTCAACCATAGACGCAACAATATCCCCTTCACTTTAGGCCAGCTCTCAAAGCCCAAAGGGGGTATCCCTAGTCTATTGATAATAGAATTTAAGTAAATCTCTTAGTGAATTAATCTATGAGAGCTTGTGGTTTACAATAAAGATATAGTAATTTAAATATACTAGGATTCCAACAAGTAAGTGATTAAATGCTTTAAGTAACACTTCAATAACAATACCATAAACCACAATCATCCACTTAAAGTATTGTGAGTTAGGAGCAAGTGGATCAATGTCAAATCTGATTCCAAAATATGCAAGAAAGGATAACTTTGTATTTGCATTAGTTTGATTAGCATCCCAAGAAAATGATACTTAGAAGGAATGACTATGAAAAGAGACCACTTCAAGTTAATTAAAACCACAAGAGATGAAATTGTTTAACATAAGTTGATTATATGCGATGTCTTTTTTTAGTGTCAATCGACTATGTGCTCCTTGATTAAGGGCAAGCCCTAGGCTATCATTAACCTTCAAATCTGTTTTACTAATGATTTATTGCAGAATTCTAGATTTGAAGTGAGAGAAACAATAGGACAATAGATAGATTTTAGCCTTTAAACAAGACATCTTGGATATTTAGCTAGGGTTTTATAATATGCAATGAAATAGTAGCCCAAATTTCTTAGAATCAAGTTCACAATAAGTATAATGAACACGAACATGAAATAAAAGGTAAATTCCCCCTAGGCTTTATCACGATTAGCTTTAGAATTTTCCAATAATAAATCTCTAAGTGAAAGATATGCAATTAACACCAATTTAGAGATGAATTTCACCACTAGAAAATAAGAATGATCTTGCCATAGCCTTCTAGTAAATAAAATAAATGCTAAGTCTAGTTATAGATATTCTTTAGAAGCATAAACTCTAGACTTAGGGTTTATGTAAATTTGGTTTTTCTCCTTTTATGTAATTTCCAAATTTACATTAACCTCAAAACTAGTCCTAAGAAAGATAGATAAACTTTAGAAGCACAAATCTAAGGGGCTGATTTGCCTCTTAGGGTTTTAAGATCGGAAATTAAGATTGAACCCTAACTTAATCTAGTTTATAAAATGAAATGAACAATTAACTTTATGCTAGATTAGGAAATAAATCTAACTAATGATTTTTAATATTTTTCTTAGATTTATTCCTAAACAAAATTGAAAGAAAAGAATTTTGGATTTTGTAGTTCTAGTTGGTTGTTGGGAGAAGATAAGTGCCTTATTCCAACTAGGGCTTATGGAGTCAAGAAGAAAACCCATCTTCAAATTTGGTCTATTTTGTCTTAAGGAATATGATTAAGAGACTACAACCCAAAGGGAAGAATAATATAATATCTAATCAAAATAAACTATGAATACCAAGGCCCTACTAGAAGGGGTCCTCAAGGGAGCACCTTCACCAACAAGATCAACTATAGCTTCATAAACATACCAATACCCTTACTAGGGTTCCAAACGATAGACAAAGAAAGAAATTAATCAATTATCAAACTGACAAAGGAAGAAGGAGATGAGTTACCCCAAAATGTCTTCCTTCGAAGTGGTAGCCTTACCCCTCAATGGATCGACCTTGTTAGTTTGTAGTAGTCTTGAACATTCACAATCAACCTTTATGCACTGAAATAGAAATTCAAGATAGAATAGCTTTAAGAATTCACACCAACACCTCAATAGGTAGATATTCAACAAAATTTCATTTTCAAAAATAACCAACAACAACAAAAAATTGGAATGAGAGGAGGAGCCTCTTTTGTAGAAGAGGCTTCATCGACCGTCTCATTATAATAACATTTTTTCATCTCCTTAGATCTAGCCTTGGAGATTTCACATTTGAATTGTCTTCCAACTAAGGAGACTAAGTCAAGTAATACATAAAATGCAAAGCATTTGTGCCACATGCACCATATTTCCCCTAAGAGAGGGAGGCACCCCAATATGATGGTCAAAAATTGCTCAATGTCCCTCTACATTGCTAGTTGATCTTCTCAAATTATGTCAAGATACTTCTCCAATGAAGAATAGTCAACCTAATGAGCCAATGTCTATGCTCAAGATGAGGGAGATCCACACATGTGACACATGGGAGGCTCAAGAGAGGGGGTTGTTCACCAAAATTAGCTCCTCAAGAGAGGGGGTTGTTCACCAAAATTAGCTCCTCAAGAGAGGGGGTTGTTCACCAAAATTAGCTCCAACTCTAGATGGGAAGTCTCCAAGGTATGAACTCAAATTATGACAACCATGTCCTCAAGTCAAGGGAGACCCAATGGCTAGGAAATTCATCCTCCAAGGTGGTCAAATTATCAAACTATGTGACATGTGCCTCCAAATGTGTGAATAGGTTGATCGCTCCAAGATCTAAGACGTGGCATAGTATGAGAGGTCCAAATGCATGAATAATAGCCCCAAACTGCCTAGGCCAGTGTGACCAATGCCTCAGGAGTCCTGAAATTTCCTAGGGCTTTGTGAATTGCCTCATGAGTTGTGAAGGTGCCTCGAGAGTTGTTTCTTTGCATGAAAATATGTAGAGTGATCTTGGTAGATAGATGTATGTCATGAGTCCATCGCCAAAGTGTGACAAATACATAAGAGGATTCTTGCTTAGGCATAAGATAAGTGTGTTATCTAGGTATAACAACCTTTATAATACATGAACAACTCTTTTACATAAGGGTAAAATGAAAAAACCTAGGGATTCTCTAAGTTATGTGTTCTAGTAGTTTCACTCCAAGACCTTTGTGTACCTACCTCATCCATAAATGACCTCCAAGGGATAGTCAGTAGAGCTATATGAGCAGGGACTCTCTTGAAATGGGGATTAAGAGGACGAACCATGACAAACCATAGAGGGTCCAGAGAAACCACCTAGATGGAAAAAACACTTTGCATAGATTATCTAAGTAAACATAGTTACCAACTTAACAAGAATTCTGGGGGGTCAAGTGTCTTACCATGTTTTTACCCCTCCCTTTTTAGGTGGTTTTTTGATATTTTAAATTTTTTGATACATAATGTTTCCATTTGTTTTAAATGCTTGTTTTTCATCTATTTTCAATTTGTTCATTTTTAATTTTTTTTTAATTTTTTTTTTATTGATAGTGTTTTTTCATCTATTTTCAATTTTTTCTATTTTTTTTTGGTTCAATGGTGTTTTTAATCATGTTTCCATGCTTCATCCAATGTTAAAATTGTTGTACACCATTATTTTTTTTTAAATTAAATTTTTTCATCTAATTATGTGTCCTTAATTAATTTATGGTTCCATACTTTTTAAATATAGTGAAAAATATCATTTTAACACAGTTTCTACCTTTACTTCAATTTTTTAAATTAAGATTTTTCATATAATTGCGTATCATTAATTAAATAGTGGAGAATATCTTTTTTAACACCTTTATTTCAATACATAGAAAATTAAAAACTAAAAAACTAAAAAAACAAAAAGAATTGAAATTAAAAAAAAAATTATATTAAAAAAAAAAATTAAAGAAGAAAAAAACTAAAATTTATATATATATATAAAGTAAACAAAAAAATTATGGCCCAAAACAACTTTACAAACTTGAAAAAAAAACATATATAAAAAACCTCAAATTAAAAAACCTTAAATAAAAACTTTCATACAAAATATAAAATATATGTAACTTAAAAAATAAAATTTAAATGAAAAAAGAATTTATAAAAATAATAAAAAAAAATTCTTTATATTATATTGTTACATATAATATATTATAGTTGCATATATATGTAAGTAATTTTTTTCGTTTGATTTTGTTTGAAATCTGATGATTTGAGTGGCTAAGTTTGAATAATCCGAGTGTCTCAAGGGTTTTTCAACACATTGATTCCATTTATGCATTAAAAAAAAAATAGTGATTTGGTCCAAATTTACACAGTCGGATTTTGACCAAAAAAACCCAAAAGGTAAAACGTTTAGCCAACTCCAAAGAGATCACATCTCACAAAACGTTAAAATATTCATTCAATTACCACATCGATTCAATGAGAATGATTAAGAAATAAAGGCTCTGAATGTATGCATATCCATGTCTCATGACAAGGTGATCGAGATAAGGCAGAAGGAACCCTATCCATCTCTTCAAAGCACTTGTAAGTTCTTTTACCAGCACGGTAGTTTTCTGCCATTTTTAGTGGAATTTAATTTGTTCTTCCCCTCCACCGAATGTGAATCAGAGTATCAGAGATAGTTTAATATTTCACAATTTTTAAAAACGTTCTAGTTTTCTACCATTTTTAGTGGAATTTACTTTGTTCTTCCCCTCCTCTGAATGTGAATCAGAGAATCAGAGATAATCTAATATTTCAAAATTTAAAAAAAAAATTCAAAGAGAAGGATAAGTTATATATATAAGGTTACGATCAAGCGAGACAATAAATCGGTATATGAAACAATTTTGCTAGTAAAGTCTACAAAGATATACATATATTGTGACCTCTTAGGAGAAAGCACATGTTCTTAACCATTACGCCCACTCAAGCATATGTAATTATATATTACGTATAGTTATATATAGTTACATATATAAACATATATGTAACTATAGTTATATATCCATAGTCAATTGAGTTCTATCACTATGCACCAATAATCATCAAACAATGCACAAGTGCCCAAACCCTAGTGTCAAGCATCAAGCACCCACGAGTCTATATCATGCACTACATAGTTATATATTATATGTAACTATATA
>JZKD02S1736112.1:81133-95391 GCA_000966675.3 Picea glauca | reverse complement strand
TTTACCTTTGACAGAAACTTGGTCAAAACATATGCTATCTGCATGTGCCAATATATTGGAGCTTCACAAATCCTTTTTGCACCAGATATCAGATATAATGGTACTTTATCTCAATGTACTTGGACTTGTCATGAAACACATGGTTCTTAGAAAAATTTATACAACTCTGGTTGTCAAAAAAAATACAACTCACCTCCAACTCGATATCAAACAGTCCTGCAAGCAACTTCCGAAGCCACACAACTTGGCTACTGGCTGAACATGATACTGTATATTCTGCCTCAGGTGTACTGAGTGCCACACTAGTCTTCTTCCTGTTGATCCATGAAATCATAGATGACCCCAAACTGAAGCAACATTATAATGTAATCTTCCAATCCGTGACACTATCGGCCCAATCCGAATCAACATAACCTTGCAGTCTTATCTTACGATATGAAACATATCAGAGTCCAAATTCTATCATACCCTTCAGGTACATTAATATGTTCTTTACCGCAATCAAGTGAAAACATCTTGGTTCAATCATATAATAACTCAAAGTGTTCACCACAAAGAATATATTTGGCCTAGTATTCGTCAAATACATCAATGAACTAATAATTTTTCTATACACGATGGAATCCACTATCTTTGAAGATGTATCACTAAATAACTTCAGGTTTTTCACCATTGGTGTAGGCATGGATTTATAATCCATCATTCTGAATATCTTCAGAATTTCTACAATATATTTTCCTTGGTTAAGGAAAATATCATCTAGTTTCTGCCATACCTCTAGACCTAAGAAATAATGCATCATACCTAGGTATTTCATATGGAACTCTGTATCAAGCTTCCTCTTACTCTCAGTGTTGAGCTTCTCGTCTCTTGTTAGAAACAATTCATCCAATATCAAAGGGAAACCATCCTCATGCTCATCAAAATAACTATTTGGCATATCTTTCCCTGAGTTCCTGTTTAATCCCATACAAAGATTTCTTCAATCTGCAGACATGAGACTCCTTCTCATGTATCTTGTGGCTGCTCTATGTACACTTCTTCTGGCTATTGGAGAAAGTGTCTAGTCATAATATTCTTCCTCTTGCTGGAAGAATCCTTTATCAAAAAATCAAGTTTTGTGCATCTATATGCTGCCATCAACAACATTCTTGATCTTTTAGATCAACTTGGAAGTCACCACTGACTTCCCTTCTAGTCTTGGAACTGAGGAAAAATACATATCCCATTCCTTCTAATTAGATTTCTCCTCTATCACTGAAACAAGGGAATCCTCCCAGGAGGTATCATATCTCCTCGAAGCCTCTGAAGATTCGATCTAGCCTCCTCAAATCATGGCACATGTCTATCAGTCCTGGAAGACGTCTCTCTCTCGCATCTGAATATGAGGATAAATACTTTTTGAATGAAAGTATCTAAGACACTGACTCTCTTTGAGATCGGGATCACTCTGAGTCTATATAATCTTCAGATTCATCTGCTCCCTCTGCATGTGTTGACCTCCTTTGAATTCTGATCTTCTATGAATTGTCCTAGGGAGGCTGCTCCTCCCTACTAGATACCGAGGGCTGACTCCCTCTGAACTCTAGCTCCTTCTGAGTTGGTACTTGGTGGGTTTGTTTGCCTCACCATTGGTGGAGCCATATGCTCCTCCTCGTGATACGGCTTATCAATTCCATATATATGTACCCCCTTTGCATCCTACAAAGGGTCAAGAGACCAGGTTGGTCTCTTCTTGGTCACTGCAATGATTTTGGGTAGGCCCTTCTGGCTCTACTGATTCTTCACGATGATTTGAAGAGTGATCAATTGAACTTAGAAGCATCTGTCTTCAAAGCCTTCTGCTCCTTACAATCAATATTCATATGAGATACTCTGTATCTCACAAAAGTAACCTTCTTTGTCCTCTTCTTCTTTGGTACATGTATGTATACGGTCATGTATACAAATTCTTATCTGGATAGTATGCTCCATTTCTCAAACTAGAGACCATCTAATATGTTTCCTCCTGCAACCATCACTATAGCTCCCTCTTAGAGTTATCACATGTGACCTGCCCGGAAGAAGAGCAACAATAAGGGAAAACAACATACAAGAATAATACTGTTACAATAATAATAAAAACAAGAACGGGAACAATATTCACAATAGCTCCTTCTCAGAGCTATCACTTGTGACCTATCTAGAGCAAGAGAAAAAAGAAAAATACAATAATAATAAATGAAAACAACACTCTTCCAAGGTTGTGATCAATCATTCCTCCATGGTAACCTTCCTAAAGAAATAAAAATAAATAAAAACATCTCCATGATAACCTCCATGGAATTTAAAATATAACCTGCCAGGAACAAGGTCAACAACCAAGAACATATCCTAGAGGAGATCAATTTATATTGTAAACAAGTGCATCATTAATACTGAAGAATGAGGTTTTACTTAAATGTTCAAGTGTTAAACATTTGATATCAATAGTACTTAGCAATAATAGATTTCTTAAGTTATAGAAATATAACATATCAAACTTGATATGCAAACCTGGAGTCTAGTTGTTGGTGTCCCATTTGAGCTATCATATATTGTAGGAGACATCGTTATTGCTACCTCCAATTCTTGGGATTCCTCTGAGTGCACTAGATCTAATATCCCTTTGGATCTACTGTCACTAGTTTGATAAATGTCCTTATGTGACCTTTGAAACTTACTATGGGGATGATCCTCTTTTCTTCTCTTTCCTTTTCTTGTATGTGCTTCCAGTGCTTGATTTTCATCATCACCCAACTTTTCTTATCTTGCTGCCAATCTAGCTTATTTTTTAGTGAAATCTTCCCATAGCCTGCTGAAATTTGTTAATTTTCTTATGGAACAGATTCCCTGAATAAATTATTCCCAAGACTTTGGGAGACCATTCAATGTAGTCATTACTAGCTCATCTTCTTAAATTGTGTCTCAATGGCTTCAAGTTGTTCGTTGATTTGAGACACCCTCGTAAAATAGGATTGAATGGTTTATAAATTATGCATATTCACATCCTTAAGTTGTGTCCTCAATGTCATCTTCTGGTTAATATTATTTCCTTCATATAGTTTGGATAACACATCAAACATTTTCTTTGGAGTTTGCAACGATGATACATGGGGGATCGAATGATCCTTGATGTAATCTGTAATAATCCTCTTTTCTTTATCCAAGTTCTTTTTGTACTTTTCTTTAACCTCATCTCCCTCTGTCTCTTGAAATTCTTCTTTAATGAATCCTTCTATATCACTCTCTTATAGAATGAGAATCACTCTATATTTCCATGCTTGGAAGTTATCATCACCCTCAAGCTTCTCATCAAGCTTAGTGCTGGAATTCATTCTACCCTGGGATCTAGGAATATGAAAAAAATTGAGACTTTGCAGAAATGAATTTTGGACTTACCAGAGAGTGCGCTATGCCAGGGAGACCTCCTTTCTCCAAGGATATGCTCCAAATTCAATGTTTAAATTCCCAAACATCTTGACCTAGGGTTTTATGAGGAAACCCTAATTTTCCAACTTTTGAATTTTGGAGATATGATTCGGGGGAAAGATGCACCCTCCTTAGATGACCTTGTTGGTGGATTTTGTAAGATCTCGACGAGCTTGACAATAAGGGAAATTGAAAATATTCCTTCCAATGGTTAGACTATTCTAAAGGAAACCGACTCTGCAACTGTGTTAAAATTTTGGTATGCTCATTTTACCATAGAAAATGTTACACCATTGTCAACCAACCATAAGAACTTACATGTAACACCCCCGAGAAAAATGACCTTTTCTTATATAGATTCCATACATGAAGCAAGTCTTCTCAGATAAAACCTAACCATAAATACCAATATGGCTGTAACAACATAACAATACCAAGAGAACGTACCTTTACCAAGAGAAATGCACAAGAGAGAGATACCAGAAAGACTAAGCAAGGAGAGACTTCACCATTTCAACTGGTGTGTCACCTTCCTCGGACTTGCACATCCTTCTTACCTTCGCTGAACTGCTACAACTACTACTCCTTCTAGACTTGCACCTTGATTGTAGTGTGAGTGAGAGTGTATCAAATGAGCTAGCGCCTACCTTTATTTATACTAGTATGTCAGGTGACTTTTCAAGTGGGGCTGACTTCTCTTTTTGGAGCCTTCTAATTCTTTATTATTATTCTCCTTGGTATGACTTATCTTCTAGGGTATTTCCACATCTGTTTAATGGTTCTCTTGCTTCCAGAATATTCTTATCTAATAACAAATTTTGTCCTAGAGGTTAATACCTCCCACAACTACCAAAACATCAACACACCTAATGAAAAGTCAAAGTTTGTCCTAGAGGTTAATACCTCCCACAACCACCAAAACATCAACACACCTAATGAAAAGTCTAGGTCTGTGGGATGAGGTAAGGAGTTGTTTGAGTACATGCTCGGAACAAGAACAATTATAACATGTATATGATTGATTTCCAAGTATAAACATGCAATAAAGACCTCATAAGACACTAGATAATGATAATTTTCTATAGTTGGTACAAAATTGCAGTAGTACAATAGTTTATAACAACAAGTACATGTTTTTAACATCAACAATAAATGTGCCTCGGAAATGCAACAATTGACAATAGAAATTCAACATAAACTTAGTATATTAATACCCAATTGTTGTATACAATTTATGGGTAAGTTAGGCCACCTTTTAATCAATGTATGCAAAAAATACAAGTGTTTTAATATGGTTGTAGAAATTTTTTGCAACAACAACAAGTTTGCAATCAAATTAGCTCAATTTAGTGTTAGTAAGTAACTTGAGAGATTGAGAATAAAGAGTTTGTTGATCACTTTCACAACATGATAGCTTTAAATATTAGTGCCTCAGGGTTATGGATCTTTACAACAACAAATGAAACTAACTTGGAACTTGATCCAGATGTAACCAAGAGGCATGATTCAATCTCTAAGGTGATATCACATTAGGGTCTTAGATATTAAGCCTTGAGGAGAGGGATCTTATGGGATGCAAGAACTTTTGGGCCCTAGAAACCTTTTCTCCCTTCTTGTAGCTTTACCTAGGTCAAGAATCAAGAGTCTAGGGATAAAATCCCAAAGTAATAGCACTTAAGGGCTTTAGGAATCTAACCTTAGCTAGGATTTCCCTCACAAACTTTGGATAATATTAGCCTTGTGAGAGGAGGAAGCACTTATGCTCCTCTCTTAGGGTTTTTTCAAGCAAGATCTTAAATATGAACAAGCAAAATTTACTATGAAACATTTAATGAAATACAATTGCAAAAAGTTACTTCACCAATATATGACAAGTGCAAACCCTAATTACAACAACACTATACAAAAATTAGCAAAAGACATCCATTACTTGACCTTCCAAGAAGAAGAGAGAGAGAATCCAAGATAAGGCGAAAATTTCAGAAGTATTGCTCTCACAAAGGTGAGAGGATGTGATGATAAAATGAAAAGTCAAGGTACTCTATTTATATGAGGCCATGCAAACCAATTTTTCCACTTTAATTTGTCAACATCAAAACATAAGAGGGTTGACCCCTCTAATTTATCCTTACATAAATTAACAATATAAAATTTACATCAAAATATCTCTATTAAGGTGATGCCATGCCCTAAAAGGGTGACAAAGGGCTCATAAGTGTAACATCAAGGATGGAATGGGGGAATGTTGGGCCTCCAAAGGCCATGTGGCATTCCCTCAAGTGCCATGCCATGCATCTCTTCATGTCAAACCACCTCTGGAACCACTCGTCCATCAAACCCTAGCCCCAAGGATGACGTCAAGGGATAATGGTGATGTTTTAGGCCTCCAAAGGCAAACATCTAAGTGGGAGAGGTTGCAATATCATCCTTCGGTGATGCTAGGGGGCCTCCAAAGGAAAATTCCTTCATATTCAATGTGAAACGCTCATCATCAATGGTTCCTTAGGCATGGGGTCTAACATCCATGTCATGGGGAAGGTCCTACAAAGACAAAAAATTATGCCCTCCAAGGGTCCATGAGTCACATTAATCATGGAAAGTAAGCCACATTTAATACAATAAGCACACAAACATGTGCATCAAACCCTCCTTTTCAAACTAAACAAGTGCTCGAAGACCTTATAAGTTTGTCCTAATTTACGTATGGGAGGGGTGTCATAGTTCCCTATTGGGTACAACAATCCCCAGGTCAAGGAATGTTTCCCAAATAGACCCTATATAGATCATGTGATGAGTGTGAGGAGTATTGGGGGAATACTTTTGGTCATGGGTTTCTTGACATATAAGGGTTCGTATTGTCTCATTTATGGGTGTCTTTATGGAGGGTGTGATGCATCTCTCATTTGCAATGTAACCTTTTTCCAAGCCCTTGCAATTAATTTAATGTGGTCCAAACGTTGAGTCCTATGTGCAATGGAAATTAAAGAGCACTGCAATGCCGTTTGGATTTAGGAACACACTGAGTTCCATAGAAATGAAAAGTAAAGGACACCACAAATTCATTCCCCCAACAAGCGGGACATGTATTAATTTTATGTTCTAGAAGGTCCTTTATTTTTATGGAGTAGTGTTTCATTTCTATTAATACCTTAGGGCGAGCATCTAGAAGGATACTAATTGAATTTTAAATTTTTCCAGCTATAATACCTCTAGTCCTTTAGCCCCTTATTCCCATGAAACGAGGTACAATCCCTTCTTGGGGTCAATGAGCTCAAAATCCCAAAATACGAGGAAACAAAAGGGGAAGAAGTGTGGAAAGTGGTAAGTATAAGTGGGAATGTTACGATGACCCTTCAAGGAACCATACGGTAGAAACCATTTTCTTGAGGGTGACTCACTTACTAGGAAACCATGCTACCCACCAAGTTGAAACTAGGAAAAAGGTACAATTTCCAAGAAAACGTTCCATAATCAAGAAAGGATTCTTTGCAACATGTTCAAATGCTTCAAATATTAAAATGACACTTACCACGACATTGGACTTGTTACTTCATGAATAAATACTAGTTGTCTTTTGGTATCCAAACCGATGTAGTGGATATTTCTTCGTTGCTAGTGATGAGTGGTGATCGACATGAATAGGAAGGAGCGTGCAAGCTCTATTGGTCAATCTAACTCTCGACACTTCATTTCTGCTACCTGTGGGCCTCGAGACATGATCTCCTTAGTTACCCCTAGGCTATGGGGGTAACAAGGATGAATGATCATGCTAGGTGAAATCATAAATATAATGCAACCACATAAGCATCTCCTAAATGCCATTAAATATTCCCTTGTGTTTGGTCACCAACCAAAACAAGAATGCAATAAATACGAAGTAGATACATGTTGGAATCTCCATGAGATGAGGGCTGAAATCTGAAATGTGCTCATGAAGATGGCCAAAGACACCAAAATCATGCATAGAATAGCATACCTTATCAAAAGACTCCTCTATCCAAGCTTGTATAGCACTAATGTAAACATCATCATATGGAAACACATCAAAATATACAACATCACCTCTACCACCTTTAATAACTTTGGGTTTAGGAGGATCCAATGCAAACCCTTCTAATAAGCATATAGATGAGGTATGAGACAAAAAAATGGATCTTGAAAAAAATCTTGGCTCCCAATCTAAGGCTTGTTTCCCCCTTTTATATGGTTGGAAATGTTTGCAACAAACAATAAATTGAAAACCATTTTGTCCCATACAAATCTTAGCCCAAAAATAACATATTCTAGCTTACTTTTCTTGGACAAATTTAGAAGAGGATGAAGAGAAAGATGGTTGGAAATTTCTACTATAACATATTTTCTTCCCTGTGTAACCCACAACCCCAAAAGAATGCTCTAATGTTGATTTTATACATGCAAATTCACCAAAATCTGAACATAAAGGTGGTTATAATGTTTTTGTATGTTTATCATCATAAAACTATTCCAAATGTTGGAAAACTTAAAATGGATGGAAATTACCATGAGAATGCTGCAAAAAATATCCCCTAGATGGTTGGAATAAATCTATAAAAATATCCTCATTATTCTGCCCAAAATCTGCATCATTAGTGTACATATATAGCTGGAAATGATTATGAAAATTTCTGAATTTGACTCTATTGTATTACGTTATCTGAGGGCTTCAAAATATACACTTTTTCACTAGAGGTAGCATAAATGAAATCTCCTAGAAATCCCCAATAATCTTTTCCAAAACATGGTCAAATTTCTGAAAATACACATTCATAACAACATATCCTTCGCTACCCCTATCTTCATCAAATGGAGAAGAAAATATATTTTCAAGTCTATTATCACTTAAGGGATTTCTTTAATATCATCCATGTCAATATCATAACAGGAAAGAACGTCAAATTTAAAATTTTGAGAAGGTACAAAACTTACCAAATCCTCAACTTCATGAGGAGAAGAGATAGATGCATAAGTGCTCTCACCAAGGGTCTTCTTCACGTTCTTGATATTCAATGGAAACATGAGGTGTTTCCTCAATGTGTTCTTCAAGTGCTTGATCTTCTATGGAATCATGAAAGAATTATTTCTCAATGTTTTCTTATTGTAGATGTGCAACAAAATATTCAATGGCCTCATCATCCTTGTATTCTTCTAAAATTGAAATATCATGCAAACATGGTCCACAGGATAAATAAGCTTGATGATCATCTTCATAACATTCCTCTTCAAAATTTTCTTCGTCAAGAATACCATATTGTTCTTCAAAATTAAAAAAAAATGATATGAAGTACTTGTGGTCATTCTCTATTTGAATCAATATAGTATCTTTATCTTCATGGAAATCCATATTTCTCTACTTAAAATCTTAAACATGAGAGACCAAATCTAAAAACTTCTTTCATACCTTATGCCAATACCAAAAATTGTGTAGTCTTCAAGATCAACCTTCAAAGTTCCTTCAAGATGTTGCATGTGCCCACCTCTACACACAACAAAGATTTAAAAAATATGCAAGGAACAAGGGTTTTTTCCCTTCATGGAGTCTCCATGTGAGAAATAAATATTCAATACAACACTCTCACAAAATGTCATGAAGTATAGTGATGCAGGAGCATATTTTTCCTTAAGTAATTCACATCAACTAAAAACATTAAGATTTTGACTTAGTAATTTGTAGGGTGAAATAAGTGTTGCAACTCCCATTGTTGCGACACCAGTGTTGTAACTCACGTTTTTGTAACACCAGTGTTGTAACTTTCATTGTTGCAACACCCGTGATGTAACACCATTGCTACAACACTCGTGTTTTAAAACACGTCACTACAACATCAACGCTATGAATCCCATTGATGTAACACTATTGCTGCAACACCCGTGTTGTAACACACGTTTTTGTAACACCAACGCTGCAACTCCAGGTGAGTGGACATTCTATTAGATTTTTGTGAATTATGACTCCAGGTGTCTTACAAAATTTTCATGACAATTGGTGGACCAACCACATGATGGAAACAAATCACCTGAAACGATTAAGGAAGTTAACCTCTATAGTTGTCCAAGTGATGATGCATGCTACCCCTCAACCCGCAGGTCGAAAGGTCCACATCAACATGATCTTTCCTTTACCACTGGCCCAAAGAGCTCCCAACAACCGCTCTCCTATTTTCCTTTCAGAAAATTTGCACCCAAAACAAATCCTCGTGGGATCCCCTCTTTGCACTTAGGAGATCGGACTTCATGATATCGTGAATCCTATGGTTGAGCGCTTGCTCAGCGTGACCCCAAATCCTGAAACTCCGAGACTCCGATATCACTTCGACTTGTTGACTTTCACGCATTCACGAGTTGCGATAACATACAACTCTACCCATGAACCCTGAAATCCCAAGGTGTCAGACTCCGACACATTTATCGACGCTGGCCCCCCAACTAGCCTTCTCGCTGGTTCGAGACTTCGACTTATGAAACTTCGAAGTGGTCAACACAGTTGAATTCTATGTTGATAGTGTGCCACCTGTTCACCCCGTTGACTCTTGTGGTCCCACACAATCCTATCGATCCTTCACAGCTTTTCACTTCACGATTTTGTGAACTTTGATACCAAGTTTTCAACCCTTCCACTCATGAAATCCCGATAGGCGATTTCACGAGTGATCCAACGACCCCCCTAGCTGACTTGGATCGATGGCTCTGCCTCTCCTGAGCTTTCACCTTTTGGAATACTCGCGGTAACTCTCCTGCTCCTCCATGAGATCGAACAACTCACAAGACCTTACGGATTCTCCACAGAGAATTTCGACCGTCTGTTCTTTCCTTGAGAACTTGTCCCCCTGTAGTTCGATGTCACTACGCCTTCCTTCAAATTTTCCAGGTACTTTTCCTCTACCTTCCTTCTACTCCTTCGAAGGTCCAAATCCTTCTGAGCTTTTCCACGACTCTGCGTCTTTTAGAAAAACCCCTTCTCGCACTATTTGCGGCAGACCTTCAAACACTTCCAAGTGTTGAAACCCTTCGACTCTGCGCACACCTGCAACAACAGTCTCTCAATACTTCACTCAGGTTTGAAACTCTGAGACTTCACTCGGCCTGCGCACTCCTTGCACGACTCCTATGCCTAAATGCACTTTTGTGGAAATGAGAACAAAAGCTATCTCTCCTGATCTTTCAGAGACAAACCTCTGAACACCTTGTCGACGCCCTCCTTGCGGACAAATTCAAATGCACTCCTTGCAGGAATTCTTTCTCATATGGAGAAACAATTGAAACTCATTCCTTTTTCCTTTCCTCTCAGATTTCAAACATTCAACAAGAAATCATTCATACATAGCATAAAAGAAAATGTACAGCAAGAAGAGTAAAATAACCATGAGCATAGAATTTAGCATACATACATAGAGAATAAACACGATGCCATGAATTTGAATCAAAGCTTTCTCTATTAATTCAAATTTCTGTACGTGGGTGTTTTCACACAGCTCTCTGCTTCTCCTCTATGCTCTTCTCTACTCTTCATAATAATGTTACAATACACAAATGAGGCTGTCTATATCCCATTTCCCTCTTGCACTCTAAAACTGTCTAATCTAACATTCAATTCTATCTACCTACATTAACTACTATAAATTCCTTTTACCTACTAAGGACGAGAGCGGATTGCTCAAGGTCCGTTTAAATTATACAAGTGTGCTCTTTCTTAATTATTTCATTTAAGATTGCACAATAACTTCAAGGTAATTTCAAAATTTGTGCTGGGTGCTTTTCCAGCTGTCCGTTATCTCCGCGCTGGATCGCTTGAGATGCTCCTGCATCACCAAGTTTCCAACGCACATTTGGAAAACGATTAAGAATTTGGATCATTGTAACTGCCCAACATCCAACACATCTTGGTTGAGGAAAACAAGAGGAGGAAGAGGAAAATTATTTGGTAGAGGTAAGCAAGTGATCACCTATTAAAGATGCAGAATAGAAGGTCACAAGGCATCAGAATGTTTGTAGAGGCATAATACAGGGAGGAGAAATGAGGCTAGAAATTTTTTTTCCCAGGAATATGAGGCAACAGTTGTTGGTAGCAATGTGAAAGTACTTTAGCAAGAACAAGACAAAACTTGATGTTTAGAAGAGTGCTACTTAATCTTGAGACAAAGATAGCAAAATAACCTAAGAAACGAAAGAGTTTTTTTAAAACTAAGTGCAAAATTTAGGATAAGTGTTGTCATTTGGTTATAGATGGTGGAAGTACAAAACATTTAGTATCCAGAGAGGCAATGGAGAAATTAAAATTAAAAATTATTCCACATCTGAATCTGTATCAGGTTTCATTGTTGAAAACAGGACAACATGTGACTGTGTAACGTCCCCTGTTACCAACACTAACAAAATTCTTTGATACCACTTTGTAACATCCCCATATTATAGTTAAGTGATGCCACTCCAAAATTCTAGTGCGTAGATTCTACACTATAACATTAATCCTCGGAGAAACACGTGAGGTAATGTGCACGATCCCAAGTTGGATCACACAATACAAATTTTCCTATTTAGACACTAGTTATAACATAGGAATTAACACATAATACAACTACACACACAATCATTCAGAGTACACACATATTACTACTCATGTAACCACTCTAAACATATGATTACTACTGCGACCACAACCATTCTGGTGTTGCACACAAATTTTGTTCTCCTTGTGTGCAGACTGTTTTCCTGTGCGCACAACGAACCCAACCTCTTGCACGCACAAAAATTCTAGCTTGGCATTAGAAACTCATGACCATTATTACAAAATTAAATAACATGAATAATTAATAACCTTCATACTCTACATGTGTGACAACAAATACTGAATAACAACATTACACTTTACACGTGCAAACAACATGATACATATTAATGACAATTGATCATATGCAACATCATACAAGAAATAAACCCATATCATACATAAGTAAATAAGAACATAGTAAATTAGACAAGAACATAAAGGAAACTTATCTTTTATAAAGAGTCACCAACTGTGCGCAAAGCTCAAATGTTCGTCCCAACCATAGACTATGTTGCTCATAAGCTTTCAGCAATAGGTCACCCCCGATTTGGGGATTAAACTGCACCAGGGAAAATAATTCCTAATTCCAAGCTAAGGTTTGATAATCAATAGAATTGCTCAGTCCAAGGTGACTAATTGTTGCAACTAGCCTACAGTCTCTCATTCCCCACATGCTTGTCCCACCCTAGGAAGTGTACCCCTTCTCTACTCAACAATCCCTCGACTGCCCCACTTTCCTTCATGGGCTTTAGAAATAGGCCGAACCTGAAGTCTCAGAGCCCTGTAACTAATGCCCAGTGCACCAGGGAACAATTCATATCAAATATGTCACCTAGAGAGAATGCTCACGGGCCTGAAAAATCGCCTCTTCAACAACAAATCTCTCACCTGGAGAGAATGTTCACGGGATTGACAACCCGCCTCTTCAACAACAAAAACTCCAGTTACTAGATGGAAACCTCTTTCTAAGTTTTTCTTTGCATATAAGATAATGCTCATTCCCCATTCATATGGTCTGACCCCTCCATAAAAATGAGTGAATTCCTCAAAATACACTAAGGTTCAACCATACATTTGCATGGTCATAATTAGACACTTGTCACCTTCAGAATTATCTTTAGAAACTTGATGACTCATTCCCATCCCTAGGGAACAGAGGATAAATAAATATCCATAAATTATACTTTTCAAAAATATTAATAAAATATTCCCTTGGACTTAAGCCCGCTTGCCTTATCCCATCTCATAAACACTTAGCCCCCTTTCCCTTTTCAGTGGAGTTTATCCCCTTGTCTCTTTTCATGGAGTTTATCTGTAGTCATTGATATCGAATGCGAACTATGCCCAATTGGATAATAATGTAATGAGACTGTGAGAAACAATTTTTCTGTCCTGTATAATCTTGAGTCCCTGTTTATTGGGGTTGTCTCTTGCTTCCATTTTCCCTATGACTATAATTTCTCTTTGAATTTTTTAAGTTGTTAAATTTCTGTTGAGATAGTACGATGTTAGTTTTTTACTCTGTTGGAATAAACCTGGTTATGTGGTTGTTTGAATACAAGATCGAGTGTGATTGCATGAAGTGGTATCAAAGATAGTTAGCTTCTAAGTTGTAAGAGATAATGCCCAAAAGTAAGGCATGTGAATGTTAGTAAGAGTGAGGGATATAAGACAACTTGTAAGGATGTTTCCATGTAGATAAGAAGTAACATGAGGAGGTGCTAGGAACAAAGAGTTAGATGAATTGTGAAGAAGGATAGAAGGAATGGAAAATAGAAGCTTGGGAGATGCTGAAATAGATTCAAAGTCAGATGATGAGCCTGAAGAAGAGAATAGTTTTGAGGAAGTAGACCCAATAGTACGTTTGATATATTTTCTGAAAGACAGAGGTAGTGCAAGGGTGGAAATTTTATGTTATGATGGCAGTATAAAATCCGAGACTCATTGAATAGATAAGAAAGATCGAAAGATATTTTGAGTATTAAAATATTCAGGACCCCAATCGAGCTCAATTCACCATGACAAATCCAAAGGGTCATGTTGCACTCTGGTGGAATATTTTATAGAAGGGTAGGGTAGAAAACCGACATGAGGGGATTATAACCTAGAGGAATATGGTGAGAAAAACCTCGAAGAAATTCCTACCAGTTGATTATCAACAAAATTTGTGCAAGCAGGGGAAAAAAGTAAGGTTAAAAGAGACATATGTTCATGAATATACTGAGGATTTTTTCAAACTGTC
>JZKD02S1736112.1:48118-75301 GCA_000966675.3 Picea glauca | reverse complement strand
GGCTTCCTAGCTCCAGGATACTGTAAGGATATCCTGGCCCCCATGCCCAAAACCCCCAACAAACCGGTGCCCCCTGCTTCTAGTTCACCAAAAACCCATAAAACAAATTCCCCACACCAGAAAAATAATCACCTCCGACATATAGTCTTTCCCCCTTCCAATAATTCTTCCTCCTCTCAAAATAATCCTCCCCTTCCCGTAAGACTCCTCCCTTCATATCCCTCCTTCACCGACCCTTTCCTCCTCATTAATTTCCTTATCCCTACATTCATTATCTTATCCTCTTATTTAGTGTCTTATCCTATTATTTAATGTTTCGTATCCTTATATTTAATGTCTTATCCTTATATTTAATGTTTCTTATCCCCTCCGTATACGTAAATCATTTAATTAAACAAATTAAAATTATTAACCCTCTTAAATTTATTACCCATGTCATTGAATGTGATAGGTAATTAATTAATTAATTAATCAAAATTATAACAATTAATTAATTAATTAATATTTAATTAATATTATTATGCCAATCTTTGTTTAATTAAAACCATGTTAGGACAATTAATTACCTAATTAATTTTTACTTAATAATCCCTAAGCATATATTCAACTAGGGTTGTTACATTATTGGGGTTGTCTCTTGCTTCCATTTTTCCTATGACTGTAATTTCTCTTTGAATTATTTAAGTTGTTAAATTTCTGTTGAGATAGTACGATGTTAGTTGTGTACTATGTCGGAAGAAACCTAGTTATGTGGTTGTTTGAATACAAGATCGAGCGTGATTGCATGAAGTGGTATAAAAAATAGTTAGATCCTAAGTTGTAAGAGATAATGCCCAAAAGTAAGGCATGTGAATGTTAGTTTGAGTGAGGGCTATAAGACAACTTGCAAGGATGTTTCCATGTAAAGAAGAAACAACACAAGGAGGCGCTAGGAACAAAGAGTTAGATTAATATTGAAGGAGGATAGAAGAAATGGAAAATATAATCTTGGGAGATGCTGAAATAGATTCAAAGTTAGAGGATGAGCTTGAAGAAGAGAATAGTTTTGAGGAAGTAGACCCAGTAGTACATTTGATATCTTTTCTAAAATACATAGGTAGTGCAAGGGTGGAAATTTTATGTTATGATGGCAGTATAAAATCTGAGACTCATTGAATAGATAAGAGAGCTCGAAATATATTTTGAGTATTAAAATATTTAGGACCCCAATCGAGCTCAAATCACCATGACAAATCCAAAGGGTCATGTTGCATTCTGGTGGAATATTTTATAGAAGGGCAGGGTAGAAAACTGACATGAGAGGATTATAACCTAGAGGAATATGGTGAGAAAAACCTTGAAGAAATTCCTACCTGTTGATTATCAGCAGAATTTGTGCAAGCAGGGGAAAAAAGTAAGGTTAAAAGAGATATATGTTCATGAATATACTGAGGATTTTTTCAAACTGTCGCTTAGATTAGGGATAAAGAAACCTGAATATCAAGGAGTGGTGAGATACGAGAATGGGTTGAAATATCATATTCACTATGAGATGAGTACTCATTAATTTTTTAATGTAGAAGAAACCTATCAATTTGCTTTGAAGGTGGAAGAAAATATCGATAGAATTTTGCGGTAGAAGTTCTAGGGAAAAGAAACTAGAGGAAAGCGCAGAGCAAGTGATGTTAGAAGTGGTGAACAGGAAGATGAAGTGACTAACAACTAGAATACAAGAGGAGGAAGAGGCAAATGATTTGGTAGAGGTAAGCATATGATCACCTATTAAAGATGCATAATAGAAGGTCACAGGGCATCAAAATGTTTGTAGAGGCATAATACAGGGAGGAGAAATGAGGCTAGAACAAAAGTTACACAGGAAGATGAGGCAATGGTTGTTGGTAGAAATGTGAAAGTACTTTAGCAAGAACAAGAGAGAACTTGATGTTTAGAAGAGTGCTACTTAATCCTGAGACAAAGATAGCAAAATAACCTAAGAAATGAAATAGTTTTTTTAAAACTAAGTGCAAAATTTAGGATATGTGTTGTCATCTGGTTATAGATGGTGGAAGTAGAAAAAATTTAGTATCCACAGAGGCAATGGAGAAATTAAAATTAAAAATTATTCCACATATGAATCTATATCAGGTTTCATGGTTGAAAAGAGGACAACATGTGACTCTGTGTAACGTCCCCCGTTACCAACACTAACAAAATTATCTGATACCACTTTCTAACATCCCCATATTATAGTTGAGTAATTCCACTCCAAAAATCTAGTGCGTAGATTCTACACTATAACGTTAATCTGCGTAGAAACATGTGAGGTAATGCGCACGATCCCAGGTTGGATCACACCATACAAATTTTCCTCTTCAAACACTAGTTATAACAGAGGAATTAACACATAATACAACTACACACACAATCATTTAGAGTACACAAGTATTACTACTCATGTAACCACTCTAAACACATGATTACTACTACGAACGCAACCATTCAATGTTGCACACAAATTTTATTCTCCTTGTGTGTAGACTGTTTTCCCATGCGCACAACGAACCCAACCTCTTGCATGCACATAAATTCTAGCCTGGCATCAAAAAATCATGACTATTATTACAAAACTAACTATCATGAATAATTAATAACCTTCATACTCTACATGTGTGACAATAAATACTGAATAACAACATCACACTTTACATGTGCAAACAACATGATACATATTAACGACAATTGATCATATGCAACATCATACAAGAAATAAACCCATATCATACATAAGTAAATATGCACACAATAAATTAGAAAAGAACATAAAGGAAAATTATCTTTTATAAAGAGTCACCAACTGTGCACAGAGCTCAGTCCCAACCATAGACTCTGTTACTCATAAGCTTTCAATAATAGGTCACCCCTGAGTTGGGGCTTAAACTGCTCCAGGGAAAATAATTTCTAATGTCAAGGTAAGGTCTGATAATCAACAGAATTGCTTAGTCCAAGGTGCCTAATTGTTGTAACTAGCCTACAGTCTCTCATTCCTTACATGCTTGTCCCACCCTAGGAAGTGCACCCCTTCTTTTCTCAACAATCCCTCGACTGCCCCACTTTCCTTCCGAGGCTTTCGCAATAGGACGAACATGAAGTCTCAGAGCCCTGTAACTAATGCCCAGTGCACCAGGGAACATTTCCTATCAAATATTTCACCTAGAGAGAATGCTCATTGGCCTGAAAAATAGCCTCTTCAACAACAAATCTCTCACTTGGAGAGACTGCTCGCGGGCCCAACAACCTGCCTCTTCGACAACAGAAACTCTAGTTACTATATGGAAACCTCTTTCCAAGTTTTTCTTTGCATATAAGATAATGCTTGTTCCCCATTCAGATGGTCTGACCCCTCCATAAAAATGAGTGAATCCCTCAAAATACACTAAGGTTCAACCATATATTTTCATGGTCATAATTAGACACTTGTCACCTTCAGAATTATCTTTAGCATCTTGGTGACTCGTTCCCATCCCTAGGGAACTTAAGATAAATAAATATCCATAAATTATACTTTTCTAAAATATTAATAAAATATTCCCTTGGACTTAAGCCCGCTTGGCTTAGCCCCTCTCATAAAATCTTAGCCCCCTTTCCTTCTTCGGTGGAGTTTATCCCCCTGTCTCTTTTCATCTGATTGGTCTACGCACAATGATGTGATTTTATTAATAATTTGAGTGTGATTACATTTTACAAGGATGGGTGCATTGAAATTTTTACATCCCAACTCACCAGCCCAATAACCACACAGGCTCTCTAGCCTCTCTCTCTCTCTCTCTCTCACACACATAACTCGGTCCGATGCACACTTCAAGGTAATCCTTGTGCACTTACTCATGTGAATGCAACACTATGGAATGTGTGCACCCTTCCATTGATTCACAATCCTTGCATACCTACTCAGGTGTGCACAACACTGTGGAATGTGCATGCTCTTTCTTTGGAAAACAATCCTTGCGTGAAAAACTAAACCAAAATTTGGTGCGAATGATTCACCAACCTATATGTACATTTACATTTCATTTACAATTTAGGTTCGGATTAGGGGTATTACATTCCCCTCCCCCTTATTTATACACTGTCATCGATGCATTATATACACATGTACATACAAAATTTCAAAAGTATTCAAAAATATGTGGGTACTCTGCTCGCATAGCATCCTCGCGATCCCAAGTTGCATTCTTAGGACCGTACTAGGTCCATTGGACCTTTCTTATCCCCATGGATCGATTTTGAAGCCGTTTGATTTTCTGGTCTAATATTCAAACCAGTTGCATTCGAAAATCACCTTCTGGATCCACCTGAATCACATTCCAATCAATGACATGATTAGCATCATGTACATACTTTTTGAGCAAAGATACATGGAAAACATTATGAATACACAAGGATTAAGGTAGTGAAAACATATATGCAACATGACCAATCCTCTCTAGGATTTCAAATGGCCCACAATAGCATGCTACCATCTTAGAACAATTTCCCAACTTCAAGAAACCGCATCTTGCTTTTACTTTCAAGAACACATGGTCACCCGCTTTCAACTCTTTGTGGGTTTTTCCTTTATCTACACAACGTTTCTACCTATCTTGGGCAGCCCTTAATTCTACCTTATTTTTACCATTGCTCTTCCATTTCCCTTATAAAATATGGCCCAACCACTGTGTGGTCTGCTTGGTTGTCCCAACTCACTGGTGTGTTGCACTTTCTACCATAAAGTGCCTCAAATGGGCTCATATTTAAATATGCTTGATATCCAATTTTGTAATAAAAATATACCAAATGTAGGTAGTCTTCCCATTTTGATGGTTTATCCATCACATACATCTTGAGCATATCTTCAATCACCTGATTTACTCTCTTTGTTTGTCCATCTGACTCAGGGTGATATGATGCGCTAAAGTTCAGATTTGTCCCAAATCCTTTGAATAGCCCTTTACAAAAATTTGATGTAAACTTGGTATCTCTGTCAAACATAATTTTCTTAAGTACACCATGCAACCTAGAAATTTATGTCATGTTTATATAAACAATGTTGTCTTCCTTGTGAGTTGACTTCACTGGAATAAAATGGGAAACTTTAGTAAGCTTGTCCACTACCACCATAATAGGATCATGTTGCTTGGTTTTTTTGGGAATATTAGTAATGGAATCCATGGTTACAACTTCCCACTCCCAATCAGGAATGGGAAAAGGCTATAGAAAAACAACTAGGTGTTTGTGCTCAACCTTGAACTTTTGACATTCAAGGCATCTAACAATAAAATCAATAACTTTCTTTTTCATGCATGACCAAGAGTATTGTTTTTTGATCACTGCAATTGTCTTCTGGTAGCCTGGGTGCCCAACATAAGGAAATTTATGCATCTATGATAATAACATATTTTTCAATTCCTGATCATTTGGCACATAAAATCTGCACCTATACATGAGGATTCCATCCTCTTTTATCTCATAACCTTCAAATTTCTGTTACAATTTACCTTGCTGTAATTTTTCCTTTATGTTCACATAAAACTGATCTGATTTGGCCACCTCTAAAATAATATCACTCAAATATGATTTGTACATGCTAATGATTGTAGAATCCATCTCATTCACCGTCATGTTGAGTGTGTCAACCACCTTGTTATATTTTCCTTTGATATGCTTAATATCAAAGTCATACTCACTGAGGAATTCTAACCACTTTCTTTATCTGGCATTTAGATTTGGTTGACCAAACAAATATTTCAGACCATTGTGGTGTGTCCTCAACTCAAATATTCTTCCCATGAGATAGCGCCTCCACTTCTTCAAGGCATGCACTATGGCTTCCAATTCCAAATCATGAGTAGCATAATGCCTTTCATGCTCTTTTAATTTCCTTGATTCGTAGCACACCACACACCCATTTTGACTAAGGAATCTTGCATCAAGCCCTTCCTTGCATGCATTTGTGAACATAAAGAAGTCTTCATTAGGATCAACAATTCTAAAAAATGGCGCACTTGCCAACAAATTCTTCAAGTGTTGAAAACTCCTTACACAATCCTAAGTCCATTCAAATCACACACCTTTCTTTTGCAAGGATGCAATTGGATATGCAATCTTAGAAGCCCTCAATGAATCTTCTGTAGTAACCTGCAAGTCCCATGAAGGATCTCACCTTTATGACATTCCTTGGTGTTGGCTATCCTTCAATGAATTTTATCTTTTTTGGGTCCACAACTATCCTTTCCTCTAAAATGATATGACCTAAGTAATAAATTTGCCTCTGGTAGAATGAGCACTTGATCAAATTTGCATACAACCGATGTTCTCTCAATAATTTCAGCACCATCCAGGGATGCGTAGGTACATTTCTGCCCATGTCTTCAACTATCGCATCTTGCTGTACATTGTGAACAATCCTCACTTTTTCACCTTTCTAAGGGAAATCTATGTACATGTGGTATCCCCCACAACCCCAACATTGAATAGGTGGCTACCTTGGTCTTTTCTCTATTGCCTCTGTCATTTTTGGCTCCTTGGCAGTTGGTTGTCCTTGAGAAGTATTTATGAAAAATGGTGGCTTAGTCCCCTTCTTCCTCTGTTCCATATTTCTTTTCTTCTTATCTTCCCAAGCCTTTTGGAAAGTCAGGCTTCCCCTTTGTTGATCATAGAGACATTTAGCTCAACTTATGGTTTTCTCCAATGTCTTTGGGTCATCATATTGTATCTTGTCATTGATAAATGATGGCAGCCCACTCATGTACCTCTGAATTTTAACTTTATCATCCTTGACGAATGCAACATATTTCAGCAGCTCTAAGAATCCTCTTTTATACTCATTTATTGTCATACTCCCAAGCTTGAGTTAAAATGATTCCTTCATTTTCTTGTCATAGTATCGCTTGGTTAAATATTTATTTTGAAAATACCTTTTAAACTCCCTCCAAGTAACCTTCTTCTCAACAATGTGTTGCTCTTGTACTTGTTGATTCCACCACATTGATGTTTTTCTCTTTAGTTGATAGATGGAAATTCTCCTTTCTACATGTGCAGAGTAATTATACAGCTAGAAATACTTTCTCATGCCCAACAGCCAGGTCTTTGCATATTCCTCTTTCTTGTGCTCACCATCAAAGGTAGGAGGCTTGATCTTATTCATTTCTCCATATAGCTCATCCACCCCAATCCTTCTCTTATTCTTTCTAATAGGAGATGGACTTGAGATACTACATGATTTCCTAGATGAATGGTTTGATGAGTGGTGATGATTCCTATCAACACTTGTTTTTCTTCTCTCATCATGAGACCTGCGGCTTCTTGACTTGCTTGACTCTGTCTCCTTATCCATTTTATTTTCTATTATGTCCAAGATTTGCATCAACTTGATAGTGAAGCCATATTCCTACTTCTTGGCTTTCATAAGCCTCTCATTATCATCTTTTTATCTTTGGACATATTTTTGCAGTCCATTTATGGTTTCTACCAAGTTTATGTGCTCCTCCTTGCCTTCTCTATGCTCATTGGATTCTGTACTATCAATACCCATACCAATATACAAACCCCTAAATTCATCATCATGGTTGTAATTTATCTACTCATATTCCATGCTTTTGACTCTCTGCATTGATTCTGTCCTGATCTAATCGTTGTTAATTATGCAAAATGTGTAGGCAATAATATTTGTTAGACGAATTCAGGCAACAAATTCATGAAAAATATGCACAATTTTGTTAGAATCATTTCTTCTGATTTCTTGGATGATTTTAACATCCCATTTCAAAATTTCTGGGTGAATAATTGGACTCCTTTGTCCAAAACTTTCCCATCGACCGCTCCCTTAAGAAATTCTAAGTCTTTCGTAGTAAATTATGGTCATTTGGAATTCACCCAAATACCCTTTTTCTCTTTCTTTCTTCCTTCTGAAGATCCTGCATGCACTGGTATTCAACACATACCAATGCACGATGTAAATATTTAACATATACATCATGTATTAGTATTACACATGCACCACCATTTTTTCTCTGCACAACCCAAAATTTTAGTGTGCCCACCCATGCAACATTGTTTTCTGCACAGTTACAGCGCCATAGCCCACAATGCCAAAATTTAGTGCGCACACTTGTGAATTCTTATTTTACATGCACCATGGTCACGTTGTAATTCCAAATTCGGCCACTTTCCAGTCAGAATTTTTACCTTAAGTAGATACTCATCCCATGTAGGCTCAGTGTTGAAGCTGGAGCTTTGATACCAATCTGTAACATTCTATGTTACCATCACTAGAAAAATCCTTCGATACCACTTTGTAACATCCCCAGCTTACTATTGAGAAATTCCACTCCAAAAATCTAGTGCATAGATTCTACACTATAATGTTAATCCATGCATATAATCACTAGCCCAACAACCACACAGGCTCTCCGGCCTCAAATACACACACACACACACATATATAACTCGTTTCAATGTGCACTTCAAGGTAATCCTCACGCACTTACTCAAGTGCATGTAACACTATGGAATGTGTGCACCCTTCCCTTGATGCAAAATCCTTGCGCACTTACTTAGGCATGCACAACACTGTGGAATGTGCACACTCTTTTTTTGGAAAACAATCCTTGTGCACTACTCAGGTGTGCGAAAAAATGAACCAAAATTTGGTGCCTATAGTTCACCAGCCTATGTGTACATTTATATTTTCATTTACAATTGGGGTTCGGATTAGGGGTATTACATCGTGATTGAGCAATGCTTGTTAAGTTTTTAGATTGGAAATTTTAGTGAGAAAGTATTGTGTGATATAGTAGAGATGGATGCTTGGCACATACTACTTGGAAGACCATGGATGTTTGATAGAAAAATTTTCCGTGATGGAAGGAAGAATACTTATGAATTTTTAAAGGATGGAAAGTGGTACATATTGGAGCCAATGGTGGAGACTCATTTAAGTGGTTGTGATAGCAATGAAAATGACATCAGAAATTTTTGTAGCAGTAATTGCATTATGATGTGTTCAACTGAGAGAGTAGAAAAATACCCATTTCTATTTGGCCTTAATGCCAAGACAAGTTCCATAGAGTGGAAAAATTAACTTTGTGCTATTAGAAAAACAAGATCGCAGAGAAATAAAATAAAACAAATGAAAAAATAAAACAATGAAGATGCACAGTACAATAGAGACACAAATATATGTGGTTCACCCAGTGTGGGCTACATCCACCAAATAAATTTCTAGGTCCTTCCTTTATTATTATCCAACGAATGAAGGGATACAACCTACAACTCAACCATTGTAACTTCCTCTAATTTCTCTCACAGTATCCTTTCTCAAAATACAATATTCACACACATACACAACTACAATACAATTCCCTCATGAAAAGAGGGTTGTCATCTAGGGAAACAAACCATAACATAACTTCTACCATTAGATCTTCGACCTTATAATGAACGATCCATATTGACTACGAAATTACAATATTTTACAAGGCAATTTTTCCCAAAACTTTTCTACGGGGAAGCTACTAGCGAATCACTTGCCAGGGGGGGGGGGGATGGAAATAGTGGGGGGGAAAGCCCCTGCACACCCCCTTGTCAGGAAATGGGATCCAAGAACTATTGAAACAAACCTTTGAATCAAGAAGATAATCAGGCTCCACAACCAACATGTGCCACTGGAAATTCAACCTTTGTTGAATGACTTCAAAGAGATTGTTGGAGATGATATACCAACAGGATTACCTAAATTGAGAACTATATCACATCAAATTTATTCGATACCAGGATCAATCCTACCAAATAAATATCCTTTTCAGATGAATCCAATAGAGAGTGAGGAAGTGAATAGACAGGTGCAAGATTTCCTTGACAAAGGACTGATCCGAGAGAGTTTAAGTCCCTGTGTTATACCTACATTATTGACACCAAAGAAAGGGGATGAAGGGAGAATGTGTAAGGATTCATGAGCTATCAAAAATATTACTATTAAGTACAAATTTCCCTTACCATAGATGGATGACCTTATGGATTGTTTGAGTGGGGCCAAGTACTTTTCAAAGATTTATTTGAAGAGCGGGTATCATCATATTCAGATAAGGGAAGGTGGCGAATGGAAGAAAACGTTCAAGATGAAGGATGGGTTGTTTGAGTGGATAATCATGTCCTTTGGGTAAATAAATTCCCCTAGCACATTCATGAGAGTTATGAATCAAGTATTGAAACCATTTTTGAGAAAGTTTGGTGTCATGTACCTAGATGACATTTTGATTTTCAGCAAAAGCAAAGAAAAACACCCGTAGCATGTGAGAAAAGTGTTACAATGGTTGAGAGAAGAGAAAATGTTGATAAATTTGAAGAAGTGTATGTTTATGAGGAAGGAATTAGTGTACTTGGGATTTGTGATTTCCAATGAAGGCTTGAAGATGGTTTATAGAAAGGTAAAGGACATTTTGGAGTGGCCAACACCTAAGTGTACATTTGAAGTGAGAAGTTTCCATGGTTTGGTGATCTTTTATATGAAATTTATCCAAAATTTCAATGAAATTTGTGCACCACTTACTTAATGCAAGAAAAAGGGGATTTTCAAGTGAACATCAACGACCATGAAGTGATTTGAAGACTTGAATAAAAAGGCATCTGAAAAACCAGTTTTGTCACTTCCACATTTCAATAAAGTATTTCAAGTGGTCTGTTATGCAAGTGGTTCAACAATTGGAGCAGTTTTGAGCCAAGAAGGAAAGTCGATAACATTATTCAGTGAGAAATTGAATGATGCTAAGAAGAAGTAATGTGTTTATGATCCACAATTTTATGGTATTGTACAAGATTTAAAGAAATGGAGACATTATTTGCTACCGAAGGAGATTTTCTTATTTATTGATCATAAGGCATTGCAACACATAAATACTCAAGGTAAGTTAAATCAAAAGCAATCCAAATGGGTAGAATATTTGTGAAGTTACTCATTTGTTTTGAAGCATAGGTCTGGAAAATCGAATAAGGTTGCAAATGCGCTAAGATGAGAATAATGATGTTGAATATTTTGTTAGTTGAAGTTGTTAGCTTGGAATGTATGAAAGAGTTGTATGAAGAAGACATAGATTTTGCAAAATATTGGAAAGCATGAAAAACACCTTGGAGCATTGATATAACACCATATTTGGATTCCCACATCCAAGATGTATTTAGAAAAAAAACAACCAAATTTCGTGTATTCCACGGAGCTCATTGCGGTTGAATCTTGTTAGAGAGATGCATATCGGAGGTTTGGGTGGACATTTTGGCGTTGATAAGAACACAACATTGGTAAATGAAATATACTTTTGGCATGGCATAAAAAAAGATGTGAAAAAGTTTGTTGAGTATTGCAGAATTCGCCAACTAGTAAAAAGAAAGAGTCAAAACACATGGTTATATACACCACTATCGGTACCCGAGAGAAGATGGGAAGATATAAGTATGGACTTTGTTTTGGGACTACCTAGAATGCAAAGAGGTCATGATTCCATGATGGTTTTAGTGGATCGATTTTCAAAGATGACACATTCCATGCCATGCAAGAAGACCATTGATGCTACTAAAGTGGTTGTTTTATTTTTCAAAGAGATTGTATGGTTACATGGACTGCCAAGAAGCATCACTTCTGACACATATACGATATTTCTTGGACACTTTTGGAGGATACTTTGGAAGAATATGGGTTCCAAGTCATTATACAGTTCTACATAACATCCACAAACATATGGACAGATCGAGGTGGTTAACTATATTTTTTGGAATATCTTGAGGAGTTTGAGTGGAGAGAAGCCAAACCAAAGGGAATTTGGTTTTGGCCCAAGATGAATTTGCTTACAACAATTCAATTAATAGATATGTGGGAAATAGTCCATTTAAAATTGTTTATGGAATATCACTGAAAGGAGTTTTTTATTTGGTTAAGTTACCAAAGATGGAGGAAAAAAGGAGTGCAAATGCAAGTGAGTTTACAAAGAGCATACAGGAAATGCATGAACAGGTTAAGAGGAAGATACAAGAAATTAATATTAGATACAATCAGTGAGAAGATTTGTGAAGAAGGAAAAAGGTTTTTGAAGAAGGAGAGATGATAATGGCACATTTGAGGAAGGAAATATTCACCATAGGTATGTATAGTAAACTCAATTACAAGAAAATTGGACCATGTCAAATTTTGAGAAATATTTCTGATAATGCATATAAGTTAGAGTTGTCGGAGGATTTTGACATTTCTCCAATATTCAATGTTGTTGATTTATACAAGTTTCATGAGGGAGAAGAGCGTGATGAAGAAAGTACCCTGGTTAAATGGAAGAAACAAATACCTGTTGAACCAACTAAATAATTAGAGAAAACCTTGGCAAAGAGGGTTAGCAAAAGGACCCGAAATAAAGAATATTACAAATATCTAGTTAAGCGGAGAAACAAGGGTTCTGAAGATGCATTGTGGTTTTATGAAATTGAGTTAGCATGACCATGAGGATCTTCATAATTTGTATAATCTATAGTTGCATCCAAATGAGATGGAGCTCGTGTTTTTCTTACTAAGGATGTCTAATTGTGGAGCATGTTTGGCCTTAAGCAATCTACATCAACCAAAAACATTTCAATTTTAAGTTAGTAAATTGTAGGGTGAAATAAGTGTTGCAACTCTCATTACTGTGACATCAATATTGTAACTCTCATTGTTGTAACTCGCATTTTTGCAACATATGTGCTATAACACTGTTGTTGCAATACATGTCTTGTAAAACACATTGCAACACCAATGGTGTGACTCCCATTGTTGTAACACCATTGATACAATACCCGTGTTGTAACACACATTGCTGCAACACCAACGTTGCAACTCCGGGAGAGTGGAAATTCTATTAGAGTGTTATGAATAATGACTCCATGTGTCTTACAAGAATTTTGTGACAATTGGTGGACCAACAACGTGATGGAAGGAAAATCACTTGAAATGATTAAGGAAGTTAACCACTACAATTGTCCAATTTTCTAATGCACATTTGGAAAATGGTTGAGAGTTTGGATTATTGTAACTTCCCAACGTCCAACGTATTTTGGATGAGGAAAACTAGAAATAATTGGGGAAGTGGGACAATTGGGGAAAAATTGTTCAACTTCCAAGAAATGGGAGGCGAAAAAGGAAAACAAAAAGAGGGTTTGAGAGTTTGGTTCATGTAGAAAGGGATAGAGGAGAGGAAATGGAAAAAGGGATGTCTGCAGAAACAATAGATCATAGGAAGGGATGCCAATTTTGGAGGGGTAATGTGGAACAATGAGCAAACTCTCCAATCATTGAGTCTGAATGAGAACTGTGCTAGATTGGTTGATAATGTAATGAGACTGTGAGAAACAATTTTTATGTCTGGTTAATAAATAATCTTGAGTCCTTGTTTAATGGGGTTGTCTCTTGTTTCCATTTTCCCTTTGACTATAATTTCTCTTAGAATTCTTTAAGTTGTTAAAGTTTTGTTAAGCTAGTACGTTGTTAGTTGTGTATTATGTGGGGAGAAACCTAGATTTTTGGTTGCTTGAGTACAAGATCGAGCATGACTGCACCATACAGGCTTCAATTTTTTTTGAAAAATAAACTTTATCCCCAATAATGGCACCAAAATGGTACCTCCCCAACTCACACTTAATGATAACATCAATGATCCCCAAGGTGCAACATGAGGGGGAACTACTAGGACAATCATCATCGTCATGCAAGTAACCTATCCTCTCATTTTTGGTTGACTCTTCTCAAACTAGAATGGAGTATATCTAGCAATAGGATTACTAAAGCTATAATAAATGAAGCTCAAAGGTGATGTGAAGAGATAGCTCTAGCAAAAGAATGTTTTTTTGTAGTTTTAATGGTAAGAGAATGATGGAGGGATCAAGATATTAGTGCCAATACATCCAGGGAAATCATATTCAAGAGGTTGATCCAAGAGGGAAATCTCAATAAAGGGTTAAGACTACAAGGGCTGCAACATACATGCCACAAGAAGGACTTAGGATTGCTGAAAACAATAATAAAGGAAAACTAGGAGGGATTTAAAATGCCACATCAAAACTTTTCCAATGAGTTGTGCCTTACCATAGAGAATTAACCATGCAACCATTCATGTAGATGCAAGAGAATAATCCACAAAAAAAACAACAAAGGGTCAAGGGGAGAGAAATTCCTCACACAAAAAACCATTCCAATATGATAAATGTATGTTTCACCAATGGCCAATCAATAGCATGTACTAGAAACTCTACAATCATATGCAACAATAGAAATCATTATAACAATAGCCACACATTGATAGGAAATAAATCCTTACACATCACATATGCTCCAAGAAAGATATATCCATTAAGCTACAAGGAGGGTAAACTCCAAAAATCCAACCATGAGAAATAATGAAGAGAACAAACCTGTATATTGGTTTGAACTCCATCTTCATGTACAATAGAAAAATAATAATATCTAGGGTCAAAACCCTAGATCTAGTCTAGGGAGGAGTAAAGAGACAATATCCTCCAACAACTAACTAATAATACATCATATAAGAATTGGTGGTCAAGCCACATGTACAAGTCTCTAATAAAGATGCTTTGTGAAGGTAGGACATCTCCATCAAAAGGGAATGAGAACAAGTCAAATATCCAACGTGTAGTCCCCAAGTGTAGCACTCCCATAACAATAATCCTCAAAACATGCAATGAGGCCCTAGAACTAAGGTTTGAAACCTCCTATCTCTCCTCCAATGTGGGATGTGTAGCTCTCCAAGGTGAGACTTCCTCATCAAACATAGATATAAGTGAAATAAGGATCCATGAATGTTAGACGTCCTCAACAATAAGTATAAAAATAACCATAAGAAACATCCACAAGAGAACGTCCTCCTTCATCCATGGCATATAAATATAAAACCTCATCCTGAGGTGTGTAGTGTAACTTCCTATAAGAAATAAAAGGCATGTAGTGTAACTTCGAAAGGTGGAGCTCTCCATCAATGATCAAGAGTAATGCAATCAACAATCCCTCAAGAGTGGAGACCCTCAACAATAAGCATAGACATAAGTGTAAGAAACCTCCTCATGTGGGTGTGTGGATTCTCCAAGGTGAGACATACTCATCAATGGTATAGAAAAATGTGCAATTAAGAGTCTTCCATGGTGGAAACCATCTTCCATGAGGGTTTGAGACATGTCAAAACCCTAAATATGACAAGTGTGAGATTTCCAAAAAAGAAAACATATGACTAATGAGGAATGAAAGAGTGCAAAAATGATGGTCGATGTCCTCCTCAAATCAAGTGTTAAGAAGGTGAATCTATGAAAAACAAGGCACCAAATCCATGAAGAAAACATGTGGAATGTTCTCAATTATCTACTAACTCTGTGAAGAAAGAGGGTGGCCTCACATCTAATAATAAAATAAGACCATCCCTCATTAGTGTTGATACCAATATATCTAAACCCTGACTACATGGAACAAGCATCCATTGATCATATAGTGGACACACAGGTCAAGGGCACTCGCTAGTAGAGGATCTAGTTTTATCGGGTTGTTAAGGTAAGGCAACTCCTACACTAAGGAAAGTGACTCACTCGAGGCCAAATATAGCAGAAGTTTTCTCACCTGATGGGGGAACTCAACACAATGGATACCATTGATTCCTAAGGGGGGGGATAGATCTAGGTGGATATTGGTGGCTACCCACCTATTCCAACTGGCTCCTCTTGTCTATTTTTGTTCAACACGTTCTTTTGTACTTCTTTGTAATTGTGGGTTCTACACTTTTTGGGTTATTTGAAGACCTACACATCCTCCATGTGGATACTGGTGGCCTCTCACCTAATCCAAATGGATTATTTTGTATGTTTTCATGTCAGCACATCTTGTTGTACTTACAGGGCTGTTTTGGGGCCCTAAACATTTTTTTTTGGCTCGCCACAGTCAAGTTGTAGATGGAGTTATACTTTGACAGCGTAATGTGTAGTTCTCTGAAACACCTCTCCAACGAGATATCACGCGCCTAAAACGAAGGTCATATGCAAAAGTTATGACCCATGGAAATTGAGGTACCAACTTACCCATAGGGGCCCACATGAATTTTGGCGTTACGCCTTCTAGGGTTAGGTTTTTGGATGTCTAGGGTTTTGGCATTCATGAGTAATATAAAAAAGGCCTCTAGAGCATCATTGTAATGATTCTTCTGAGATGGATGTGCGTAGCAGCCAGATCTCTTCTCAGAGATAGCTACCACCATTCAAGAAAGTGTTTCAGTTCTACAGTTTTACAGTTCAACCTATTTCATTTATTTAATAGAATATATTGTTCATTGGATATTTGTGTTATTCTTCATATCTCTGTTCTTATTGTATTCAGTCTGTAATCAGTTCGTTATACTCCTAAATCCAGATCATAGTGACTTATCATTTACATTATAATTCCTATTTACATAATAACAAACCTATAACATATTATTAATTAATAAGAAATTTAATATACTAGGTATATTACAAACCAACAACGGTCCAATTTGTGGCAAATATCAAGCGCATCAAGAAAGCAACGGTGGTATGGGCTTCCCAAAAAAGGAAAAATGAAAAACATGCATTATTGGAGACTGAGGAAGAACTAAGTTCCATATATGAGTCTGAATATGGAAGTTGTAGTTCTATTGAGTCAAGGGAAGCTCTGTTACAACTAGAAAAAAAAAAAGCTATTAGAGGAAATGGAAGCGGTTTGGAGATTAAAGAGTAGGGATACCTCGCTGGAGAAAGGTGATGAAAATACCAAATTTTTTCAAGCCTGTGCAAAAGGGCGGAAGCTTTCAAATACCATCTAGTGTTTAAAAAACATTTAGGGGAGGGATGTGAATTTTTTTGAAGGGTTATCAAATCTTGTTACTCAATATTTTAAAACACTTTTCCACGCTAATCGAAGGGATAACTTAGCTGAAATAGTTAGAGTGGCGGGATATTTTCTCCATTTCATTGAAGAAGAGGAAAGCATAAATCTTATGGAAGAAGTTACAGAATATGAAATTAAGGAGGTTCTCCACAGCTTCCAGAATGATAAAATTCTGGGGCCATATGGTTGGCCAGTTGAATTATTTCTTGGGTTTTATGATTTATTGGGAGCTAATATTTTACAGGTTGTGGAGGAATTGAGGGAAGGTGTTATGCATGCACCCTTAAAATTTACCTTCATATAACTCATCCCAAAATCATACAACCCTCAATCTTTTGAAGAGTTTCAATCGATTTCACTCTGCAACTATATATATAAAATAGTGGAAAAAATCATTGCGAGCGGATTGAATCCCATCCTAACTTCATCCATATCTAGAGAATAATTTGGTTTTTTAGAAGGCAGATAGATACATGAAGCTATTTTGGTAACTTAGGAATGAATTCACAGTATGAAGATGAAAAAATTAAAAGGAGTGGTAATGAAGATCAATTTATCAAAGGCTTATGATAGAGTGAGATGGATTTATATACGCATGCTCCTCACCCATGTTGGTTTTGAGGTTCTGTTTATAAATTGGGTTATGAGTTGGATTTCTTCCACACCCTTTGTCATTATCATCAATGGATCTGCTTCCCTTTTCTTTCAAGAATATAGAGGCCTAAGACAGGGGTGTTCATTGTCCCCATTACTTTTTCTTTTAGTGGATAAAAGACTAAGCCGATCATTGGCCCATGCAAAGTCTCATGGACACTTATGGGGCATATAGATTTCACAAACCCTGTATCTATCACATCTTCTTTTTGTAGAAGATGTGTTGATTTTCTGTGATGAACAGAGGGGTGATGCAAAGGCACTACACAATTTAATGAATCTATTCTCAACAGTGACGGGTATGCAAATCAATGAAGGGAAGAGTACCTTATCATTCAATCTAATGGTGGAAGGTGACATAAATATTTATCAATCTCTTTTCCCATTTGAAGTTAAAGATATGGACTTGGGATTGAAATACTTGGGATTTCATCTCAAACCAAATTGTTACTGAAAATATGATTGGTAGTGGTTATTAGAAAAGATAGAAAATAGGTTATCGGTATGGTGTTAACATTGGCTTTCGAGAGCAGGTCGGTCAATGCTAGTCAAATCATTTTTGGAGGCAATTCTAGTATATTGGATGTCTCTTTCCTAGATTTTGTAAAGGGGTCTTGGAAAATATTCGAAGGTTGTGCTTTAAATTCTTGTGGGCAGGTTCACACAAAAAACTTGTCTTGCCCTAGGTAAAATGGGAGGTTTTGGCAATACCAAAGGATTTGGGAGGTTGGGGTTTCAAAAACATCTTTCTCTTTTCAAAGGCACTTGTGGCTAAATCTGCTTGGATATTGATATTCACTTCTAGTTTATGGACCAATGTTGTTACCCAAAAATATATTCACTTGCTTTGTGTTTTGGATTGGATGAGGTTACCTTTAAAGAAATGTACAGCTTCTTCTATAATCTGGAAGGTCTAGTAAAATCCTTTAAGGTAGGTGGGGGAGGAATTTCATGGCGGGTTGGAAATGGTCAAAGGTGCACCTAGGCCTGGACCCTTGGCCTGGGAGTGGAAGATCACATATTTTGAATCCATATGTGATTCAAAGTCTTCAGGACCAAGGTTACTTTCACCTAAATCAAGTTGTGGACCCTACTCGGACCACCATTTGGGGTCAAAGAGTGGCTTGAGTTGGATATTTTTTGGTTAATTGGGGATGCAACCACACAATGGTCTGTATATACATGAAATCTAAAATCATCTCACATCATAATTATTGAATGTGAAGATGAGTTGATTTGGAAACATGCTCCTCTGGGAGTATACACCCCAAATCTTGGTTATATCCAATTAAATGTGGCTCAGCTTTTAAGAGAGCATATTTGGTGGTGGAAAGGGATATGGAAGGTTCGGTATCCACTCAAACCAAGAATTTTTATGTGGTGCTTAATTTCGAACAAATTTCCAACGTGGGATAAAATGAAGAGAAGAAAAATTGAAGGGTCGGGGTGGTGCTCCTTGTGTAAATCCAATAGCGAGACAACCTTACATCTTTTCCTAAATTTCCCTTTGTAGCTTTAGATCCGGAAGGGGGCATTGTCAGTTTTAAATCAAGATTGTATCTGGAATGGCCCTACTATGGAGCAGGCTTGGAAGTCTTGGGTTTCCAACCCATCCTTTAAAAATATTAAATATTTACATTTAATTCTTTGTTGGAGCACTTGGTTGGCTAGGAATAATGCCATTTTCGAAGATAAATTTACAACTCTTGACTATGTTGTGGTACAATTCTTAAGTATTCTCTCCTTTTTTTCCTCAAGAAAAGAATATGTRCCCTTAAAGAATTTTGGYTGAGATTTAGATAGACAAATCCAAATCATGGGCTTTTTTTACGGGGCTTCACAAAACAATAATCAACTTTTTCGGGGGGGGGGGGCTATTCTATACCTCATTGAGTCTCATTTCTTTAAAATGTCAATGGGGTTTGGAAGAGGAACAAACAATTTTGCTGAACTAATATTTTTTGAGCTTGTGCTTCTCTTTGCTTTGGAAAAGGGGGTGAAACCTTTACAAGTTTTTGATGATTCAATGATAGTTCTTAATTGGGAAAGGAAATCACAAAAATTCCATAATTTGCAACTCCTTTCCCTTATTGAAGAAGTTCACATGATTATGGATTTTTATGATATGGTTTGTGTTCGGCATGTATATAGGGAAATTAACATAGAAGCAAATTATCTATCTAAGGTGGGCCTTCGGCTAGATAAGGGAAACTGGAAAATAAATGAATTCAACTTGGAAGGCATTTTTGAATTTTTCCATAGACCTTTTATGAATGAAGAGCCTCCACATACTTAATTTTTTTCTCCACAAAGGTTTTATAGAGGTGCTACTTTCTAGATTTGTCTGGCATAAATGTGCAATTATCACTTTAAGACAACAGTCTTTGGCTTATATTTTTCTGCAAAATTATGAGCTTTCATTTTTCTCTTATCCTTTGAATATATTGTATCATTTTAATTGTATTAGTTTTGGCCATGGACAATAGTCCATTTTATTTTGGGATGATGTGCTTTGCAATTTTGTATGTAATCCCACTTTTTGAAGCTACATGCTACACTGAAAACATGGTCACTCCATGTTTATACATAATGTAAAATTCTTTTCTCTTCAGATGAAATAAAATTTATACTTTTTTCTGAGGAAAAAAAATATAAATTTCCAAACATTTTATGGTTGGTGTTTTTAGAATTAATAAGATTTGTTAATGTTTCGACACTTTAATATAAGTATAAATCCTTAATTTTTCCCACTCCTCAACCAAATTTGTGATTTTCAAAGAGGAAACAGAGGTTCTTGGTAGTTGGATCCACTCAAATTATATATTAAACCTTACAAAAGGAAAATATTGTACAATTTACAATATAACTCGTAAAATTTATATTGATATGAACATTAATATACATTAGTATGAACAATTTTATCTACAAAACTATGTAAAACATTAACATTTGTTTTAATAAAAGTTAAACAATTTTAATTTAACCTTCATTTTTTATCATCTTTTCTTACAAAGATATATTTAATACCATTTAAAAATGAAGGGAAAATATTTTTTTATATTATTTTTTCTTGTAAAGAATTTATAATTAATAGCATTAAAAAGGATAAATAAATTTTCATATTATATTTTCTTTCAAGGATATGTTTAATATCTTCAAGAAAACATGTCCCCTCAGCAAGAAGTGTTAATGTAATCACGGGTAATATTCCATGTCATGTATAGGACTAAGGTTAAATAGTACTCCCACATGACCTCATTGGAGGTTGCCTAGGTGATAACCACAAGGAACATTGGCTTTGTTGTGGATATTATCTAGGTTAAAACTACCTTTTGGTCTCGAAGTAAGACCTAAAACTATGTCTAATTGAATAATAACTTATCTTCTCGGACATAAGAAAATAGGTTAATGACTAAAGACCCAGAGGCATCTAGCAAGAGTGAAAGTCTACAACGTTATGGATCACTAACGGGTCATTTCAAGTGGCATAACTTTTCTTGAATAATTGTGATGAGTCCACCCACATGCTAGATAATAGCCAATAATAATTGTCCTTACTACTCGTTGAAAAGTGAGTTATGATAAATTTTACCACCTTCATAAAGGAAACAAAATATGAAAATAAAGAAAGAAAACATTTAAACTATCTTCTTCTAAATTTGTACTTTAAATGACACAGGTGCATTGGAAAAGGACAACAAAACAACTATATTAATTTAAACAAGTAGAAAATAGAAGCCCTAAAATGAAATCCATACATCTTACCATTTTAATGAATTATCGGAAGGAAGGTTGGGCGGGAGAGGTAAAATGAAATGGCTCTAAATGAAATGTGATGAGCCTTTCATATTGAATGTGATGTTTGGACGAAGTAAATAGAGGAGACAAAAGGTAGAAAAGGTAGAAAAACAACTTTATCATTCTATTGTAAGCTCCTGGCTCACCAAGGATGTTGTGTGTGCACCTTTGATTGTTGCAATGACTTTTTGGTATTTTATGTGTAGTTTGACATCAAGATTCTAAAAGAACAATCTATAAAAGTTTAGGGTTAATATTGGAGGTTTAAGTAGCAGCATGCATACTCATAGAACTTCAAATAGGAAGTAGGTATACTGGAAGAAATTCCTTTTCCTCATCCAATCAAAATAAAATAAAATAATTATTACATTAGGGGTGTTACTATTTTTCCATTTTAAAACCCCAAGTGTAACAGTTATTTTTCATCATATACTGAGACATGTTTGTGATAGTACGGTTTTGTCTCTCAACCACTCCATTCTTTTGTGGAGTGTAGAATGGTGAATTGTCTTTTGATTCCATGTTTATCACAAAATTTATTGAATTCTTTGAACATAATTACATACCATTGTCAGATCTAAGCGTGGTAATGTGAGACTCCTACTCTTTTTCTACTAATGCTTTTAAATTTTAAAATTCATTAAACACTTCAAATTTCAATTTCAGAAAGTACACCCACATTTTCCTACTATAGTCATTAAGAAACAAAAGGAAATACCTAACACCAGTGATTGATGTCATGTTCATTGGTCCACAAATGTCTAATGGACCTAGCTGAAGGAATCCATTTTCTCTCCAAGATTGTCCTTCATCAAATGGTCATTGGTGTTACTTCTTTGCATGGCAAGCTCTATGTACACCCTAAATTTGTTGCTTGATCTTAGGAAGCCCATATACCAAATTCTCTCAAGCTAATTGAAAGAGGTAGGTCAAGTTAAAATGCCTAGGCCGTTGATGCCAAAGTGTATTTATTTTTTATGCACTCTTAGTTGTCAATACATGCTCCCTAACATGTCCAAGTCAACCAATCTTAAAAATTCATGATTCTCCACACCAAGAGAAATAGTTTTATTGGTCTCTTTGTCAATCCTGTAGCATTGTGGTTGCTAAAGTTGAAATCTAGTTGAGGGTTTTATTAAGGTCCATGTCTAGCACATAGTAAACATTAAGGAAAATCAACATTTTTCCTCAAAAGGAAATTTGCACATTCCCTTTTCCAACTACTATGTATTCTTCACCACCGTTGAATATCACTAAATCCTTGGAGGAACAAAGAGTATACTTCGTGAACCAATCCTTCATGTTGGTAAGTGTCATGATGCACCCGAATTGTTGTATCAAATGAATGACCTAAGTTGATTTGTTGGTTTCTTGGACATGAATGAAAAGAAGGTTGATTCCTTCTCCTCTATATGCTTTGCAACATGAGCCTTCTACTGAGGCTCTCCCTAGTTGGTTTTCTAATCAACGAACCTCTTTTTGTAGAGTTTCTTCATATGGCCCACCTTGCCACTGTGAAGACATGTATTGTTCTTCTAACTCTTGGTTGCATCTTCACAACTTCCTTGATCTTTCTTCTTTTCCCATTTTCCTTTTCCCTTTTCATTGTCTACAAAGGCTTGTTATGAACCCTCTATTTCACTATTACTATTGAACTATTTCTTCTGTATGTCCTCCTGTAAGAGCATATTCCATAGCTCATCAAACTTCAGCTCAACATTCATAGTGGTGATGTTCAGGGTCTCAATAAAGTGCTTGCAAGCACTCGGTAAGTTTTTCAATGTGATTACCACAATGCCCTTTTCTTCCATTTTTTTACCAATGGCAGACAATTATTCTTTGATATCCTTGATCTTGAGTAAATGCTTATGTAATGATGCACTCTCATCCATCACGATTGAAAACAACGTATTATTCAAGAATAATGTTTTTCCCTTGTTCAAAGTATTATGCAACTCTTTCAACTTAGCAAATATATCCATTCACAGTTTATATAAGTGAATCTTATCTTGAGAATTTGTTTGGATTTCAAACTCTTATATCCAGGTACAATTGTGTTTATAAATGGAGATCAATTTTTTCCAAGGGATTTTGCATTTGATTGGAATATGGTAATATTCCATTTATTCAATCATTCATGTCTATTTATTTTACATCTGTATGGTTCTTATTTTCATAATGTTTGGTTTCCTATATAATTGAAATCAAATAAATCGATATTCCTTATTTCTAGGGTAGGTGATGAATTGGGTTTGGTGTAGAGGACGATGAGTGTTATTCAGGTTTTGGTTTTGATTGATCCATTTCATCCTATGATCTACACGAACTGTATATATACTTGGCAATTGTGAAATATTGATTTTTGTCAATTTGGTTGTTTGAGATGACTGTGGATTGTGCTTTCATTGCAGGTTTGTTTGATCCTCGGTGAATTTGTTTTGCATCATTATTTCATTCCTCGCACTCTAATTAATTATGAATCATATATAATAGTAATTTTCTCATGTCACACTACATGGTTTTATTTTGATCTAGTGAATCTCTTGGATCAAATGCAATCCCATCTTTATTAGGAATCCATGCTCTTTGTATGGATTGGTAGGTCCGCACAGAAAGATTGAATTTCATATCACAACTAACCTGCTTACAATTTTTCTCATAGTGTTCCTAGTACGAATATCCACTTAGTTAAACAACTAAAATGCTTGCATGAATTTTTGAACTTCAAAAACTCCTCACAAGTGCCAATCATGGTTTGAACAAAGGAAACCTTGGCAAGAATCTGCCTTTATTTGTCTTAGGATCTAGGTTCCCATGTTGAGTGCATATGTTGGCTATCAAGAGCTCATGGATTCAGGGCATATCTTCTAAACCATTTTGTATGCAAAAATGGTGTGATTATGTTGGAAGGGAATCACTTTCCAGCACCTTGCAATCACAATGGGGAACCTTTAGACATAATCCACTTTCCTATATGTATGGTTAAATATAGTTTCTAGAGTCTAAGACAGTGTGTGCTTTGGATATTTAATGTACTAAGAGAAACAATGCGATTTATTGTTGTATCATAATGTTTTTCCTAATCATCTTGATTTTGCATTAAGTGAGGTTCTCTATAGGTTACAAATCTCAAAAAACCTCAATACTTTCACTCATTCAAGGATGGTACCCACCATAAACCCTAGAATATTTAGGGCACAAGGTGGATCAACAACAAGGCTCAAAGCCATTACAACAATATATTCATTAGAAGCTCAACATATCACTTGAGGGAACTAGGTGGGAAGGATAACAACATTCCTCTCAAGCACCCAAACTAAACCCAATTGAAACTTTGCATGAAGTTTTGTTAGCAACCTTAGTATTGTAAATGATGCCCAACTTACAGACTTTAGTTGCCTTCAACAATCAGTTGTAATAATTTTCTTCAATGTCTTGACTAGATGAGTCTACTCTTTCTCATTCATAAGTTTACAAGCTCAACATATTTTGTCTAGCGGGGTGTACCTTATCTTCAAGATGCATTTCACTATGATATAATAGTTCACTATGATATACATGTTAGGCTAGTGTAATTGCTTTCTAAAAACAAGGGGCTGCAATTCTTTTCTCTCATTCTGCTCATGTGCATTGTGTATTTACTCTATTCTCTTAGCTTCATTTATTCTTGAACATTATGAGAATTTGATAATTTCATTGATTCTTTCAACTATGTAGGTTTTCTTTTGTCTTTATCGAAAATTTGACAAGAGGCCTTTCTAGAAAAGGAAATTATTATATCCTTTTTCAGCAAATATGACCAGGAACATTCACTCTGCATCTCAATTTGGTTAGTTGTGTACAAAAACATGAATGCATGTTGTTCATCTAAAATGGTGATTGGTACTGATGTTTTCCAAAACCAAATAATTCTACATGGGTTGAAAAATTAATATATGTTATACAAAAATTTCTTTGAATGCAGTAGAAGTCATGTGGAAGTATTCTTAGTTTAGAGCATAATTCCAGTTGCGAGTTTTGAGACTTGCACAATGTGAGAATATTTTTTCATGAAAAATAAAAAGTCAGGCAAGGTAAAAACAAGTGCATCCATTTGTTTAGCCCCTAGGCACCTGAAATTACTATTTATAGGTTGTTAGTACACCAAGTATTTTGATTTACTACCTTGGAAGGAAAAATGATGCATCCCTACAAAGAAGGCCAAAACCATTAGGCAGTGTAAGCATAAACAAATCACAAACAAGAAATAAACCAAGGAAAACAATCATAGAATTTAACACGATGATTTATGTGAAAACCCAATATGGGGAAAAAACATGGGTCAATGATAATCGATATTATTATTATTCAAGGGAGAATTATAATAGCCAACACAGACATACAACCATCATCTCCTCACATACACATTTCACTCCATTGTATTGTGTCTCCACACCTATATGGGTATGCTAGTTATATAGGATCTAATAGATAGTTAGACGAACCGATTACAACCCGGTCCACTAGTTACACAATTTGTTCATTGAAGGGTGCATGCATGCATATTCTAAATTTAGTTGATGTGCATGATAACACATGGGAAATTAGTTGACACTTTTTCAACAATCTCCACCTTGACAACAATTTTTCTGATATATCATGCCCAAATTAATTCATCACATTTTCTGCAATCCAAGAGAATCCAAACACCATCGTAGCTTCTTTAACAAAACGGTTTTCGTAAACATGTCTGCAAAATTCACTTTTGTATGGACCTTTTGCAGAGCCACTCCCCATTCATCAACAACATGTCTTACAAAATGGTATTTAATATAAATATGCTTCATGTTATTGTGATAAGATGGATTTCTATCCAAATGAATAACACTTTGACTATCACATAATACTTTCACCTTGTCCTGCATCCTTCCAAACTCACCCAACAAACCTTTTAACCAAAGAAACCATATATTTTTCCTCAGTAATGGATAAAGCAACTACGTTTTGAAGCTTTGACATCCAACTAATAGGTCCTCTTGCAAGAGTAAAGACATATCCTGAAGTGGATCTATGTTTTTCCAAGCAACCTGCAAAATCTGAATCTACATAATCGTAAACTGAATCAATAGAATCATGGGTGATATAATAATTACTTGTACCTATAAGATATTGAAGCACCCATTTCACTGCTTCCCAATGGTGTTTACCAGGATTTTACATGTATCTACTGACAACACCAACTGCATGTGAAGTATTTGGTCTAGTACTCATCGTCGCATACATCAAACTTCTTATTGCATTTGCATATGGTACATGAGACATAATCCTTTTCTTCATCATTACTAGGAAATAAACATGAAGAAATCTTGAAATGGGAAGCCGAAGGGATTTGTATGGGTTTCACGTTATTCATGTTGAATTTCATAAGTATTTTATCCACATACTTTTGTTGTGATAACCATAGCTTGCCATTTTTCTTGTCTTTGTGTATCTCCATGCCCAAGATTTGTTTTGCTACTCCTAGATCCTTCATATCAAATGCCCTAGCCAAATGAGCCTTTAACCTGTTGATTTCGACCATACTTTTGTTTTCCACAAGAATATCGTTAACATATAACACCAAAATAATGAATATGTCATTTTCCAACTTTTAAAAGTAAACACAGTGATCATATTCACTTCTTGTAAAGTTTAGGCTCACCATGAAGGAATCAAACTTCTTGTACCATTTCCTAGGAGACTTCCTCAGGCCATACAATGACTTTTTGAGTTTGCAAACAAACCTCTTATTGTGATCCTGAACAAACCCTTCTAGTTGTTCCATA
>JZKD02S1736112.1:16736-26825 GCA_000966675.3 Picea glauca | reverse complement strand
GTGTGGGTTTCGAAAAAGCAGGTGAGGGTTTGGACATATTGCTGAGGGTTTCGTTAGGCAATTTAATACCAGGGTAGCCAGGGTTATTCCTTAGGCAGGGGGGAAGATTCGTCATGAAATCATAAGGTGGTTTGGGGCATAACCCTGCAAGTAAGGGTACTCGCTGGCTAAGAAACGTTCTACGTCAGAGTCCGAATCCTCACTTAGGACGATAGGCTTTGACTCAGCAGAGGGTTTAGGTTTGTTCCTAAGCATTCTCAAAATAAGCCGAGAGTTCTTTTTACCCTTGGCATTAGTAGTAGGGTTTTCCTTAGCCTTTTTGGTCATAGGTTTCTTTATAGCCTCGGCCTTCTCAGTTCCAATGTCTGGTAATTTAATAGCAGGGTCGACCGAAGGCTTAGAAGAGGGAAATAGGATATGGAAGGGCACGGGTGGCCCAGCCTTGGTTACATTTACCACAGGCTTGTCAACCTGGATAGGGTCTGTATCATCAAAACCATTTCGAGCGATGAAATCTCTCCAGCTATCACCATGTAGACTTAAGTAATGAACAATGATAAGTTTAATAAGTTCATAGTGGAACATGCTACTGTCAGCCTTCTCCTTTTTAAACCTTTTCGACATTTTATATAGGCTACGCTGAAAGTAAAAGGGCATATTCAATGGGTATCCCATAAAATTCATTAACAAACGTAGGTGGTAGAGAAACACAAGTCCATATCGACCTTCACAGGTCACGAACTGTTTGACTATCATCAAAGTATCATGCCATCATGGTTTAAGTGCAGAGATGGGCATACCTCTGTCACACGAGGTGACCTTTCGGGAGACAAATAGTAGTGGCCACAGAACCTCTTCCACTTTCGAATTCTTGAACCAACGCTGGCCCGTGGCAAGTAACCCTGTAGCAGAACTAATAAACTTCTCATCAATTTCCAACTGTATGTCGCCCACCTTGGCTCTACAAACATCAAAATTCAGAGCGAATTGTTGTGCCACAATTATATTAAAACCCTCAAATCGCTGCATGAAGGTGAGCCATCCGTTATCTTCCAAGTCCTTCCAAGCATTGTCGAACATTAACAAGGCTTGTTTGTCGTTTGGCTCGATTCCCACGACTAGTTCCATGGAGCCGAGCACATGGTAAGCCCAGGGTTTGGATCATAGCACACACAGGAGAAAAATGCAGGAAGGGTTACCCGAGCTAACAGAGGTTAACGGGGATAAGGGATAGGCATAAATGCCATCGTGCGAAGGTGGTGGAGTTTATCTCTGCTATGCAAAATATTTATTGCCAAAGTACAACCACCGAATCATAGTTGTTCTACCCATTATTCTATAGTTCAACAATTATGTCACTTGGTTGACCAATGAAAACAGTGGCAAGTGTATAAACCAACGCGTGCAATTGAAACATTATGCCATAGGTTTAAACCATCAACATACGATTTGAAACCAATGCCAAATATTTAACCATGCGCCAATGTATTGTAACATCTCATATCAATAGTTTAACCAAGGTGCCAAAGGGTCTTCATATAATCAACATACCAATAGTTATGAAAACATTAGCATAGGCATTATATCAAAAGACATATATAAAAAATTTAATCATAACCCCTATGTATTTTCATGAAACCAATGGTCAAGTAGGTCGAATAAAATGCAAATCCAAATGCCAATGCGTTACAAACTGAATGAAACCAAGTCACACAATCAATACAAGAATGTCCAATGAGTATAGTTTGAAAGTTTTGCCAACTGCATAACAATAAGTGAAAAGTAAGTGCAATATGCATATTGACAAGAAGGATCATGACAGTTCAAATAATGATTCCAATGTGACTTCGAAAGACTAAGTTTTCACGCTTACAGTCATGAAAACAAAACGAAGGTAAATGTGCAAATGTCACAAAAATAAAAGTGTCATTTATTTGAAAATTGTGACGAAAAATATATGTTTGCAAAACATTGGTGTAGGCAGCTTATAAAACAGTGACAAAAGCGGATTGGCTGCCAACACACTGCTTGATTTATTTCAGTTCTTCCTTCAAGCTGATAAAGGTTCATAATCCTCTTTTCCTTCATGACTACTAAGATACCTTTGGACATCTTCAGTACTCCACCTTGAGTTGTACACATGTAACCAACAGAATCTAGAACTCCCAAAGATATCAAGTTCTTTCTAAGTTCGGGCACATGCCTCACATATGTTAATTTTATTATAGTACCATCATGCATTTTAATCCAGACACTACCAACCCCAACAATTTTACAAGAAAAATCATTTCCCATAAAAACAACACCATCATCTATAGATTGGTAAGTTGAGAACCAATTTCTATGAAGACACGTGGTTGGATGCACCAGAATATAAAAAACAATGTTGATGTTGATGTGAAACATCACAAGTAGACAATACCTCATCAACCATACCTGAACTTGTTTCAACTAAATTAGCTTCCTTTGCTTCTTTTGTGGAGTCTTCTTTGGATGCATTTTGTCTTTTCCAACAATCCTTCTTGAGATGCCCATACTTTCCACAAAACCAACATTTATGTTTACTCTTCTTTCCTTTTGACTTAGACCTTGATGTACCCCTCTGATCTTGCCCTCTTTCTATAGATCAACCTCTAACCACCATTGTTTCAGTTGTTGAGGTTTCTTTACTGGATCTTCTCCTCATTTCCCCAGACAACAAATCTCCCACAAAAGTATCATAATCAATGACATTTGTTGTGTTAAACCACATAGATGTGACCAGATGATCCCAAGACTCAGGAAACGAACACATTAGTGTAACTTTCTTGTCCTCGTCTTCGTAATTTACTTCCATACTAAATAATTGACAAATCAAAGTATTGAAAACATTTAAGTGATCAACAATGTTTGTACCTTCTTTCATCTATAAATTGTACAACTGCCTCTTCAAGAAGATTTTTTTCATCAAGAAATTTATCATATACATACTTTCCAGTATATTCCATAAACCTATTGTTGTTTCCTCTCCAGCGATGTTAAACAACACTTCATCTGCCAGACACAAACGAATGGTATTGAAGGATCTTGCATCCAGATCTTCTCAATCCTTGTCTATCATGCTTGCCAGTTTCTTTGACTTTCCCTCCAAATCTTTTTTCAATCCTTGTTGCACAAGTAGATACCACATCTTGAACTTCCATAGCTCAAAGCTAGTATTTCCGTTGAATTTCTCCACCTCAAACTTAGAATTCTACATCTTTGCCATTAACACAAAAAACCACCCAAAATACAACTTATAAAACCAAACTCTTTAAAATATGTGGAGAAACCAATCATAAAGTTTAAAGTTGAACCAAAGAAACATTAGTTTTAAAACCAAAATATATATAATATATTTATATAAACCTCAAAACCTTTTACTTAAAACAAATGTCCACCTCAGTTTTAAAAATGATCCTTTAATAAAATAAATTGTGTGCTTTCAAAATAATTTGTCCATAATATATGACAAAAGTCCGCTATGCCTTTCCCTTATGTTATGTGCATTATAAAACCAAAAAAGGTCCATGCTCATACCTCTCTGGAGCTCTGTGCATATACCTTATGTTCAACAGTGATCATTCGACGAGTATCACTCCCCCTCCACGAGTTGGAGAGTGCGATAATCCTGAAACTTGTTTCCTCTGCATACCCTTCCACATTTATTGCTTTCTCTCCATGAGTTGCAGTGTGATAATCCCAAAACTGGATTGTATCATGCCACTCATAGAGCCTATTCAAGCAGAATATCAATATCGCCCCTACCCATTCAAGCAGATCGGTTTTCCTTTTTATGGAAGCGATCCCAACGACCAACGATTTCCTCGACGGATCGCTTGGCTAACTAGATCTGATATCACTTGTTAGGTAACAGAAGTATATATAGATCACAAACAAGCAATAAATCAAGGACAATAATCATAAATTTTTTTACGTGGAAATTTAATAGGTAAAAAACCACACGGTAATGATAATCAGTATTCTTATTATTCAAGGGAAAAAAATAATAGCCAACACATGCATACAACCATCCTCTCTTTACAGACACATTTCATTCCACTATATTGTGTCTCCACACGTCTACTAGTATGCTAGTTATATAGAATCTGAAAGACACTTTGACGAACTAATTACAACCCAATCCACTAATTACACAACCTATTCACTAAAAAAATACATACATGCACATTCTAAATTTAGTTGATATACATGCTACCTCATGGGAAATTAGTTGACACTTTTTCAACAAAAACAATACACATTGGCTAAAATAACTACAAAATTATGTACCTTTAGTTGAGTACATAAGATAGCTTTATGGAAGAATGTTGTTGATTCCATTAATTTTTTATTTCTTTAGATTAAGTCATGATGTATTTGTTGTGAAATTGCAGAGCAAGCATTGAATCAACGGCCATATTCAATAAATTCATCCATGTTGAACAAAATGATAAAAATGATTAATTGTATGAATCCCTCAAATGAATTTGAGGATGTGGAACAAAATGATAACAATGATTAATTTTTTGAATTTATTCAATGAATTTGAGGATGTGTAACAAAACGAGAACAATGATCAATGATCGATGATGTAGATTAGGGAATATCGTTCACGTTATTGTTGGTTACCTAATTCATTAGGGTTACTCACTTGATGAACTATGAATAATCATGGGGAGTCCAAGAAATCTCTTGAAAGACTAATCCAAAGATCAAGCTTATGCATTTATATCTATATAATATTAATAAAAATTATCATCCATGTTTATCTTCATTTGTGCATTCTAACAATGGTATCATAACATGTAATTTTTAGGCATGAAAATGCTATGGTATTTATCCATAGTAAGTTACTTTTGAGCGTTTTACTTGCATAAACGTCTCTCTGCCATCCTTTGTCTACCAAGGGTGCACATTTTGGTGTCAGGTCTGAACGTTTTAATTATTGAGTCTGTGATCCTCTATAGTTCACAGGTGTTACTTTCCTCGAAGCAATGAACCCTCCACCTTTGTTATCACACCCAAGCCACTTTGGAATTTTTAAAACCCTTTTTTCCTCATGTGGCGCTCTATGCATGAAACCCTTTGATGGGCATTTTTGTATTTTTCATCTATGAAATTCCAATCCTCTTCCCCCCTTTGTGATTCAACATACCTTGGAGAGATAACAATAGCATGCATATTCATTGTCCTCAACAACAATATTTTTCCTCTAATTTTACCTATCTAAATAGGCGCATCGTCCGTTGTTGCAACGGCTAGTTTCTTCCATCCCATGGATGATGATCAATAAACCCTAACGTCGTCTTCTGTCTTCCATTTCAATATAGTAATCCAACTCTCCCGGTTGCCTTGCACCTCAAAGATCCGCAAATTTTCTCCAACTTGTTGTCATTACCCACTCCCACACATGCTCATGTTTGTATGCCTTCACTATCTCTGCATTTTCTTGTGCCAAAGAAAACTCTACGTAGGTTAAATTGAAGAATTCTTTTACGATGAGTTCTACATGGTAGAACTGTTTAGAATGAACTTTTTTTTGTGACAATTTTGGCCGCAAATTTGAAATCTTTTCGATACAGAATGGAGAAATTTAGGGCATCAATTTGGAATAGATTGAATAAACTTTTTTGACCATAGAGTTAAGTTTTTTCGGTAGAGATTGGAATGTTTTGACATTTCACCTCCTCAATATTCCTAGGTACAGTAGAGGTGACATTGGAAACTGCACAGGATCTGCTTAGGGCTTCTTACCAGTATCTCTTAGAAGGACTAAACCACTTATGCGAAGCGTGTATTTCTCAGGACCTTACTGTGGATAATGTTACTGATGTTTTTTTTATCTAGCTAAGGTTCACCATGCCATTTTATTGAAGCATACATGTGATTTGTTCATTTTAAAACGACATGAACATATGTGCACTGTAGTTGGGTATTCATTCTTTATTCAGAGAATAATTCAAACTATGCACGATTACAGGCATCAAATTATAAAATCGCACCTTTTTACACCTTAACTGTACAAGATATTGTCAAATTTGCAATTTGAAAATTTATACAAAGACTTTGTAGTTTTACCATGTATTCGAATTTGTACAGATGTATGAGCATTTATACATGATATGATTAAGTATAGCATAACTAAAGGTGGCAAATTATCCCCAGATTCACCAACAGCAACAGAAGGGCTAAAATTTTCAGATTGCATGGAAAAAAAAAAAATTCAGGTATGTACCTGAACAACTCAACCAGCTTTATGTTATTGGAGATCAACACTAAAGATCAATTCAAATTCAGAATCAAGGTAGCTTGCAAATAGTTTTTTTGCAAGGTTATTTGTAGCTTTTGAAATTAAGCTACAGTGTAAACAAGTGCATTTTTGGTAGAAGTCAACACCCTTCATTTGATGAGTTATAGAGTTTGATTATTAAAGGGAGGAGTTACAAGAAACCCTTTGAGGTCTAAGTCAGTATTCAAATGACTTGAATTGATGAATTATTAGAGTTGCATTTTTGGTAGAAGCCAACACCCTTCATTTGATGAGTTATAGAGTTTGATTGTTAAAGGGAGGAGTTACAAGAAACCCTTTGAGGTCTAAGTCAGTATTCAAATGACTTGAATTGATGAATTATTAGAGTTACTGAAGACTCTAATACATACTTGAATTGATGAATTATTAGAGTTACTGAAGACTCTAATACTTTCAACTTACGACAATATGATCACAACTGACAAAGATCTAACTTGCCTTCTTCATGATGAACTTGAATGAAAGAATCTTCGACATTCTAAACTAGTCCTTGTTTAGAACAACCCCATTTTCGAAGAAGAAGATGATGATGATTTAGATCAATAGCTAACATAGGAGCAACTCCATGAGACAACTTCAGATACATGAACCAATGAAGTTCATCTTTCTCTTTCCCAACCAATCATCAAACCTTGGGAAGAAATCAGAGACAATAAACACAGAACATGTATATGAAAAGGATGTTACCTTTCATATTCCATATTATACCAAACCAATCGAGTTCCAAAGTGTTGGATTGTTTCGAGAAAGTTGGCCATATGGAGGATCGGTGTTTTAATCTTCATCCTTGTGAGCATTGTAGAAAGCATAATCATCTTTCAGACATATGTTCCAAATGCAAGAAAAATGCAAAAGTAAAGAACCATTATGGGTGGATCACTTCTTGACAATGGTCATCAACAGTCAATAAGATATACTAGTCATACCGAAGAATTCATTCTCTATTATTGACACATCTTGCAGTGGATAGATTTTTTTCTTCTCACCTCGTCCTTGATAAGGGGGAACAATATCAGTGATTGACAGCCAGGCTTCAAGTTTTGAAGTCATATCAATCAAGCAGTAACAAGTGAGTGTGATTTGGTTTGTTTTCATCCCAAAACCACCAAATTGGTTTTTTGGTTTTCCTTAAACCTCCATTTAATAGAAGACAACAACTTTTGTTGGACAACAGTTTATGGTCATCTTTAAACATCCATTCGATAGCACTTCCAATTAGAAGAAGACATCATCTTACATCAACTTCTAGCTAAATTAGGAAATGTTCCACAAACCATTGGGCCTTAGAACCAAGCTCCACCATTTAGTAGAAGAGATCAGAATAAGAACAATCATTTGAATATGAACAATATATATATAAATAATACAATCCACCCTTATCTCCATTTGTGCATTCTAACAATTATCTAATTTTCAACTATTAGAACTTGTCGAATGTTACTTCGTATTGATTACTTCGAAACATTTATCTAAGTCAATTCAACTTCTTGTTGTTGTTGTTAGACATTTTGCAGGTGTCTTGAATTTGGTTTTCTTCTTAAAAAAACATTTACTATATTAAAAGAGATATTTTGGTGATTTCTTTTGGCTAGTTTTTCTATAAGCCAAGATAAAAATTCCAAGGGTTTTAAAAATAAGACAACAAAGGTCGGAAAATTTCAAGGTCAACTGATGGAAATAGAGAATAAGTCACTTGGGAAAAATTCCTCTCTAAAAAGGAAAATTCCCATTAAAAAACATAAACAAAGTGAGTTTGGAAAGAGCATTACTAAAACACATGGGTACAAGGACATTTTATTAATGGTTATTTTGGACTAGAATGTTGGATGAATAGATAGATCAATATAATTCACTTTCTCAACTTTCTCACGGGGGCCTCTAAAAATCATTACAGTGAAATAATTGTAGATAAGATCTTATCTTATTAAAGAAAGAGTGTTAGAAGAGCCACATATTCAAATAAGAGGAAAATAACAAGCAAGTAGGAGTGTTCAAAGTGTGAAAAAGGGGAGAGCATTAATATATAATTTCTTCGTTGATTATACAAATTCTAGACTCATGTGTTGTTGGCCATGTCCAAAAGTCATCTAAAGACCGTGAGATGCATTGTTGGCCAACGCCAAAAGTCATTTAAAGGCCATAATGTCATGTACTGGATGTTATATAATCTTATTAAAGAAAGCATGGAATATAGTTTGATGTATTGTTGCACTTATGCCATTATCACTCATAGTTAATCTTACCTCCCCAAGCTAGGGGTAACTAAGGAGATCATGTCTCGAGGCCCGCAAGTAGTTTACTCAGCATGATTCATATGACTTGTGGACCCTTGGAGGGCATACTTGCTTGTCTTTGAGTGTTGTGCATGGAAGATGAAAGAGGTTGGCTTTGGAGGCATATTGGCATGGCTAGATGATGGGATTCCACCCTTCTCCACTTCAATGTTGGCCTTTAGAGGCCTAGACATCACCCTCCTAGCCCACGACGTCACCTAGGGGCTAGGGTTTTATGGATTCGCTTGGTAGATTGATGGAAGAGGCACTAGCACATTCCCAACGTCCCACATTTTCAGTGTTGACATCACTCCTTTGAGCCTAGCATCACCCTACTAAGGCATGATGTCACCCTCTTTAGGGTTTTATCTTATGTAAAATTCATTTTTTGTAAATTGAAAGGGAAAATTAAGAAGTTGACCCTCTTGTGTAAAGAAATGACTTGAGTATTTTGGTGGCTAGAATTTCCCATATAAATATAGTTAGTCAAGACTCATTTGTTGATACTTAGAACACATCACCAAAAGACTTCATCCTCCCTTGAAATCTGGCCTTCTTTACTTCTGATTTCATTTGAAATTTGACTTGTATATCAAATGAATGTATAATGATATTTGTTTATACCATTTATGTCACTTCCTTTTAACATTAGGGACGACCTGACACTTTCTTATTTTGTAATTTTGTTCTTTAATTATCGTCAAGGCCTACATGTTCTTCCTTCTTCAATTCACTTTGTCTTTGTCATCTTCAAAAATTCATTTCTCCTCAACCATGAGGATCCACGTGATGTGCCACATACCACCATAAACAACATGATGTATACTATCCATCCATGGGTGTTTTATCTGCATGTGCATTTTCCTTCATGTCCAAATACCTTCATCAATCTTGAAGTCCAAAACCCATGACTAGGGTTGACATCAATGACAACAACCAATCTTCCAACAATCTCCCCCTTTGTCATTGATGACAACACTCATGATCCCCCTATCATCATGATCCCAATTTCTCTCCCCCTTTGACATCAATGGAAAAGGGTAGGGCTTCTCCCCCTAAGTTTAATGGAAAAAGGTAACCTTCTTCTTTGAGGCTACTCCCCCTGAACATGTGGCACTCAATAATACTTCATCCTTATTTTTGGTCTTTGTGACTTTTCTTCCTTGGAATCCTTTTGTGTGGATTTTGTATTCTTTCTCTTCTTCATGTCTAGGATGTATATGTTGTTCGTTCTTCTTGTTGCAGTTGAAACCAATCTTCCTGAGTTATTTTCTCTGATTTTACATTTTCGGGAGTCAAACGTAAGAGTGTATCCTTGATCACACATTTTACTAACACTGAGGAGATTATGCTTCATATCTTCAACCAATAGTACTTTTCCTGCTTTTACATTTTCACTTCCAATATTTACAATTCCTTTTCCAAGTATTTTAGTAGATGAGTCATCTCCAAATGTAACATTTCCACCCTTTTTCTTCAAGCTGA
>JZKD02S1736112.1:0-11621 GCA_000966675.3 Picea glauca | reverse complement strand
ACAGCTTAAATGTTTACATGACACAAGGTCCTCCAATAGGCCTTACAGCTTAAATGTTTGCATACCGCGAGGTCTTTAGACAGCCTGACAACCTTAAATATTTATCTAAATACTCTTCTCGGAGTACATTTTCCTCGAAAATTTCCTCACAATCTTACAGTGAATTTGCACAGTGTTGTTGTCCACTGCTTGTTGAATAGCCATTGTATGTTTCATCCTTATTATACCTTTGCAATGAAATATCGTCATCATTGAAGCTACATACATTGTTCACTGGTTCGGTGAGTGCTTCTTCTTCGTTGGTTTGTTGGTTGCTGCTTGTTATTGTTTCATTCTCGATTCGACCTGCGCTTCTGCATTTCGTCGTTTCATAGTAAGTTTCCATGCCATACTTTCATTTTTCATTCCTAGTTTGTTGTTTAATGTTTGCAGTAAGAATGTTGTTCAATGTTTGTAGTAAGAATGTATTGACACTTATTTCAAGATGCCTCAATAGGCCTGACAGCTTAAATGTTTACATGACGCGAGGTCCTCCAACAGGCCTGATAGATTAAATGTTTGCATACCGTGAGGTCTTTAGACAGTGTAACAGCCTTAAATATTTATCTAAATACGCTTCTCGGAGTACATTTTTCCTCAAAAAATTCCATACAATGTTACAGTGAATTTTCACAGTGTTGTTGTCCACCGCCAGTTGAATAGCCATTGTATGTTTCATCCTTCTTCTACCTTTGCAATGCAATATCATCATCGTTGAATCTACATACATTGTTTACTGGTTCGGTGAGTGCTTCTTCTTCATTGGTTCGTCGATTTCTACTTGTTTTTGTTTCATTCTCGATTCGACCTGCGCTTCTGCATTTCGTCGTTTCGGTGTAAGTTTCCATGCCATAGTTTCATTTTGTATTCCTTGTTTTTTGTTTAGTGTTTGCAAGTAAGAATGTTTGATTATTTGTAGTGGCATGTTCGTCCTATGTTTCTGGTTCCTTCTGTGCTTCGGCTGCAGTTTTGTAATCGTTGGAGATACATATGTTGTTTACTGGCTCGGTGGTTCTTGCTGGTTCGTTGGTTCGTGGGTTGTTGGTTCTGTTTGTTTGGCTCGTGTTTACACTTTAGGGATTACATGTGAAATTGCAATATCCACTATTTTTTTGTTAGAATAAATCATATTCAGGGTACATTTATAAACCATGTATGGTCAGATGTGCACACGATAAAATTTGTGTTGTACTTGAGCTATGATATGTACAACCAAGATTCTGCAAGATTATATTTCGATGTCTGGAAGCATGTCTGGGTAGTTTTCCATGGAAAACCAAAAACTTGTATTGTGGGCACAACAGTCTGTGTAGAGGATAAAGAACATGCATTTTCATCGGTGGAAGCATATCTAGATAATTTTCCACAGAAACCCATAAATCGTTTAGCTACGACCATGCAATTTTGTAATATTTTGTGGCTTGTAATATATTTTGGGCAAGGAAAAAAAAATTACACGTTTACAACTATGGATGGAGAAGTGCAAAGGTTCATGTTTATGCCTATATTCTAGACTATTTGTTGAGTCTCTTTTACTATATGTACATATTTATTGTTCTCCGGTGCATACCAGCTTCCATTCATGTTCGTTGTATTTTGTGCGTTCCCACATTCAAACAAACAAAATAGTTGGAGAAAACGACGGATTCTTGATTGCATTAATTGAAGAGGATATAGAAAGGTGCATGCTTGTACTGTTATTTCATATCGCATTGTTTTGTACTTCATTTATTTTCTGTATATGTGTTCACTTAGTTTATTATATTTACATGTTGCGTGCCTTCCTACATGGTAATTTGTGTTCATTACATGCCTTCCTACATACTAACTTGCTTCATGTCTGTTGTGTTTTCATTGCATTGCTACATTTAAACAAACAGAGTGGTTGGAGATGACGATGGGCTCTTTCGCGGGTGAATAACCATGTTTCTCTTTCTTTTACATGTTTGTCTTCATTATAAGTTATCTTCGATACATGCCTTCCTACATACTAACCTACTTCATGTTCATTGTGTTTCCGTTGCATTGCTGCATTTAAACAAACAGAATGGATGGAGAGGATGATGGACTCTTTGGCGGGTAAATAGACATGTTTCTCTTTCTTTAAGATGGTTGTCTTCATAGTAACTTGCCTTCATGTCCATTGCATATTCATCGTTGTTTCCTTGCAAAAACCAGGTTGCTTGGACAGGAAGATGAATTGTTCTATGCAACAGCAGAGGCTTCTGTGGTAAAATCTTCTAAAATGTATACCAACTATGCTGGTAAATTAAATATACAAACCGGGTGGGGGCATATAATATTAGAATTGAAAATGATGGCTTGGAAGCAATGGGCCTTTCTGCCCTCCCTATTTCTACTTTTTCCATTTTCTATTATCCCTTTTGTTTTCTAATTCATCTGCTTAGTGTTGTTTTCGAAAATGCCTTGGTGCACTCGTTGGTGGACTAACGGTTTCACATCTATGGTCGCGCTTCTACCTTATTCTATAGTTACCCACTTTTTTGATTGCGGGTGCTGGGTTAGAAGGTTCAAGATTTCTCCCCTGGCTTCTGGGGGTCCACAATATACATATTGGTCGTGGTGCCCCGCCCTTACGCCTTATTTACTGTTAAACATTTTTCCAGTTAAAAAAATCAAATGGATACAATNAACTTGGCTCGCAACACATTCTCCATATAAAGGATGGAGAGTCGGACAACGAAAAGGCAATGGTACTGCTTTTCATATTCGGTTTTGTCCTTTATTTTCGCATGTGCATATATCTTAGGTAAGTTACTCAAATATTGCATTGTTCCATGTTGAAGCTGCAATTGTTCGATACGTATTTAAATCTATTTTTGTCAATGGAGCAGCAATTGCATAAAGGGCATATTCCACTTATTGTCTTCAAAAATATAACAAAGAAAAGGGATGTTAGAGAAAGGATCTTTTAGACAACCTAGGCAACGTTTGTAGCAGAGTTGTGATAAAATATAGTACAAGATCTAAATAAAATATCTAGCTCTACAAATGTTGTGCGTATACACCCACAAAATCATCCTCACTTTTCTTATAGAAATAGCCTTGAACAAATTTTTGCAGCCTGTTTTATTTATTTTTTAAGGGGAGGGGGGGTGCAGTTGTGTATTATATTATTTAATGTATTAATTCCTATGCTCGCATTCCCAGGTTGAAGGTGTTTTAGTTGCATCCAATGTGTACTTGACCCCCTTTGAACCTGTATGTGCAAAATTCAACTCTCCTGCTTCTACGTCCACTTAAATAAGTGATGATACAATTGATTGTATGTGATGCGGTGAAAAATGTCCATAGATATATGGAGATTGTGTCAATGTTGTCATCTGAACCGTGGGAAACACAACCATGCATTGTACTGTTAGGTAGCCTCTATTAGAAAATGTGCTTCCTAAGTTGGCAAAGTTGTCATATGAAACGTATCTACAGAAAAAAGGCAAGCAGTGTATACATGCTACGGGACCTTCGGATACACAACAAATTCACCTTAAATGAGGAGAATGAAATTTTTCATATCGACTGAAGAAGGGAAAAAACATATATATCAAACTTTGTCAGGAAATGAAAATACCCCATGTGTCTCTGTAATATTTCTTCAACATCCATATGAATGTTCGTCGAAATCGACTAGTTGGGATTGCACGCGCATAAGATTGTTTGGTCCAAAAAATGGGAAGCATGGTAGCGAACCCCATATATCCCATAGCCCCAGTTATTTTCTACTAGGAACATATACCAGATGCAAGAGAAAACGAATGAAATGACGTCTTTTCTTTGTATATCAAATTGTTTGGTGCAAAGGTGGATGCATCATGCTCTATGAAACCTTGTGGGAACTTGCTTGCGGCCTGTTTGAAGTTTAGTTGGTTCTTGGTTGTCTGCTTCATCTATCAATTTGTATATCTCGTAACTCCAACTGTTGTTTGGAGGACACGAAACAATAGAATTGAATTTTTTAGCCATCTAGCCCGCAAATCCACCTGATAATTTCTATGTTGTTGTGACGCAAATGTAGTATGTGGCTTGTTTTAACAGTTTTCCTTGATCGACGAACTTGGTAAAATTAATCTCCTGGAATAATTTGAAATCAACGAATATATACTATGTGAAGTGCAATTGTGCTATCATATCAACAAGAGGCCCTTAAAATTCAAATTGGTCGTTGTTTTAGCATTTTTCCTTAATCGTTGAACTTGGTAAAATTAATCTCCTAGAATAATTTGAAATCAACGAATATATATTGTGCAAAGTGCAATTGTGCTATCATATCAACAAGAGGCCCTTAAAATTCAAATTGGTCCTTGTTATGCTTGCAATGATATAATTTNGTTGTTTTCGAAAATGCCTTGGTGCGCTCGTTGGTGGACTAACGGTTTCACATCTATGGTCGTGCTTCTACCTTATTCTATAGTTACCCACTTTTTTGATTGCGGGGGCTGGGTTGGAAGGTTCAATATTTCTCCCCTGGCTTCTGGGGGTCCACAATATACATATTGGTCGTGGTGCCCCGCCCTTACGCCTTATTTACTGTTAAACATTTTTCCAGTTAAAAAAATCAAATGGATACAATTTTATGGTTATTTAGTCCTTCTCATGGACAATATACAATGCATATGCTTGTTTAGTCCTGATGTTCATTTTCACTTGCTTGCATCAGAAAAATTTGGACTAGTGACATGGACATGAGCAGTCAGTCATCCCAAACATCAGCAAACCAACAAGGCCACATGTAAACATGCATATGCTCTACTCTTACTATGTTTACCAAACAAATATCATCGACTATATATTCATCTATGGCATGGTGAATATGTTGATTTCATCTACAATACACGGTTTGTAGTTCACAAGAAGTATCAACAAGTACAAGAGAGACGTCGAATGTGGTGCATGTTCCGCAGACTATGAGGTGTGGTTGCAAAAATATGGCTCCATAGTTCATCTAAGCTATGTGTGTACTTTTATATTTATGTCATTTAAAGAAGAATACCAAAAAAAAAAAAAATGCACAGTACCATTCACTTTAGTTTTCCTATTCAAAAAATGTCACAGGTCTAGAGTTGTAACATCCAAAGTACTATCAATAGAGGGCTTAAACAATCGTCGAACTGGACAAGTGTTCGTCGGGGACATAATGGTCATCTATAGCACCTACTTGGACAAGGCAAACAAAATTAGATCCATTATGCATGCTGACATGACAAACAACGAGGCCATGATGACAGTGACACTGACTATTCGTCCACAACTTGTCCAGAAACATGCAGAAAAGATATTTTCGGGTAATGGGATATCCATTACAAATTTTAATATATTGCCCAAAATAGTATATGACCGTGGTGATTTTGATCAAAATATTTCACTCAACGAAACAAGTATTGTGGAAAAAAAATTCATTGTTTGTTCAGAATATCATTTCGTCTTGGACTCAACTATCAACCAGCTTGCATAGAGCACTGACATTTACCCAATCGGGACGATTTGCGCAGCTAACACACTGGCGAGAAAACTTGGCTCGCAACACATTCTCCATATAAAGGATGGAGAGTCGGACAACGAAAAGGCAATGGTACTGCTTTTCATATTCGGTTTTGTCCTTTATTTTCGCATGTGCATATATCTCAGGTAAGTTACTCAAATATTGCATTGTTCCATGTTGCAGCTGCAATTGTTCAATACGTATTTAAATCTATTTTTGTCTATGGAGAAACAATTGCATAAAGGGCAGATTCCACTTATTGTCTTCAAAAATATAACAAAGAAAAGGGATGTTAGAGAAAGGATCTTTCATACAACCTAGGCAACGTTTGTAGCAGAGTTGCGATCAAATATAGTACAAGATCTAAATAAAATATCTAGCTCTACAAATGTTGTGCGTATACATCCACAAAATCATCCTCACTTTTCTTATAGAAATAGCCTTGAACAAATTTTTGCGGTCTGTTTTATTTATTTTTTAAGGGGAGGGGGGGTGCAGTTGTGTATTATATTGTTTAATGTATTAATTCCTATGCTCACATTCCCAGGTTGAAGTTGTTTTAGTTGCATCCAATGTGTACTTGACCCCCTTTGAACCTGTATGTGCAAAATGCAACTCTCCTGCTTCTACCTCCACTTAAATAAGTGATGATACAATTGATTGTCTGTGATGCAGTGAAAAATGTCCATAGATATATGGAGATTGCGTCAATGTTGTCATCTGAACCGTGGGCAACACAACCATGCATTGTATTGTTAGGTAGCCTCTATTAGAAAATGTGCTTCCTAAGTTGGCAAAGTTGTCATATGAAACGTATCTACAGAAAAAAGGCAAGCAATGTCTACATGCTACGGGACCTTCGGATACACAACAAATTCACCTTAAATGAGGAGAATGAAATTTTTCATATCGACTGAAGAAGGGAAAAAACATATATATCAAACTTTGTCAGGAAACAAAAATACCCCATGTGTCTCTGTAATATTTCTTCAACATCCATATGAATGTTCGTCGAACTCGACTAGTTGGGATTGCACGCGCATAAGATTGTTCAGTCCAAAAAATGGGAAGCATGGTAGCGAACCCCATATATCCCATAGCCCCAGTTATTTTCTACTAGGAACATATACCAGATGCAAGAGAAAACGAATGAAATGACGTCTTTTCTTTGTATATCAAATTGTTTGGTGCAAAGGTGGATGCATCATGCTCTATGAAACCTTGTGGGAACTTGCTTGCGGCCTGTTTGAAGTTTAGTTGGTTCTTGGTTGTCTGCTTCATCTATCAATTTGTATATCTCGTAACTCCAACTGTTGTTTGGAGGACACGAAACAATAGAATTGAATTTTTTAGCCATCTAGCCCGCAAATCCACCTGATAATTTCTATGTTGTTGTGACGCAAATGTAGTATGTGGCTTGTTTTAACAGTTTTCCTTGATCGACGAACTTGGTAAAATTAATCTCCTGGAATAATTTGAAATCAACGAATATATACTATGTGAAGTGCAATTGTGCTATCATATCAACAAGAGGCCCTTAAAATTCAAATTGGTCGTTGTTTTAGCATTTTTCCTTAATCGTTGAACTTGGTAAAATTAATCTCCTAGAATAATTTGAAATCAACGAATATATATTGTGCAAAGTGCAATTGTGCTATCATATCAACAAGAGGCCCTTAAAATTCAAATTGGTCCTTGTTATGCTTGCAATGATATAATTTAAAAAAACTTTCTTTTGTTTCCTTCCTTTTTTTTTAAATAAGTGATTTAACATCCTTTGATAATTTTATGCAATTAAATTGTACAATATCAATATTTAATATTAATAATTTAGTATTTGAAAATAATGTTTTTAGATAATGTTAGATAGGATGACCATCCGTAAACAATCGCAATCTTGAGCCCGCCAGTCCTGGAGTCCTTCTGTCAATTTGTATGTCGAGGAACTCCGAGTGTTGTTTGGAGGACACGAGACAATAGAAGTGCAATGTTGCGCCAGAGATCCCGCAAGTACGCCTGTCAATTTGTATATCAGAGAATTATGGGTGCTACTTGTAGGACACAGAACAATAGAGGCTCAATTTTGAGCCCGCCAGGCTGAGAACCCGCGATCCAAAAAGTGGCTAAGTATGGAATGAAGGATTTGTGCATGCTATATAAAACATCATGTCCATACTTTATAAAAGTACATGTTTACTATGTATTGCTCGTTTGTCGAAAAATTTCTAGGTGTGAAAGTTGGCGGATGCACGTGTTCAGATTTCCACTTACTTTTATATCACTAGCCCGACCAAATTGTACAAACTTTCTTGTCTAATTAAATTCTTCAATATCAATATTTAATATTAATAATTTAGTGTTGAAAATAATGTTTTTAGATCATGTTAGATAGTTAATAGGGATTACCATCCGTAAACAATGGAAATCTTGAACCCGCCAGCCCTGGAGTCCATCTGTAAATTTTTATATCACGGAACTCCAAGTGATGTTTGGAGGACACGAAACAATAGAAGTGCAATGTTGAGCCAGCCAGCCCGTAGTTTCGCTTGTCAATTTGTATATCGTGGAATTGTGGGTGCTATTTGTAGGGAGAGGAACAATAGAGGCCCAATTTTCATCTCCCCAACCTGAGAATCCGTGATCCAAAAAGTGACCAAGTATGGAATGCGGGATCCGTACATGATCTATAAAAATTTCATGTCCATACTTTATATGAGTACATACTTAGAATGTATTACTCATTTTTCGGAAAACTTGTAGGTGTGAAAGTTGGTGGATTCACGACTTCATATTTCACTTACATTTATATCACTACTACATATTGAAAAATTTGTGACGACCACTTGCAACGAAAGTACTCTTTCGTCGCAACATGCAAGAGAAAAAGTTCATTTTTTCTAAATCCACCCTGTATTTGTTGCTATCTCGACGCAAGTACTTTGACTAAATTAATATGGTCAATGTTCGTCGCAAGAGCGATGCATCTAGTTTGTTTAAATTAATATGGTCAACGTTCGTCGCAAGAGCGACAACTGACCAAATGTTAAAATTGACCGTTAAAAATGACAAATAAATAGGTAAAAAAAAGAAATATTTGTAGGTCACGGTTGTCGCAATTACGACGATCGTGACCTAAAATTGGACTATAAATATTTGACGATTTAAAGATGTTGCGACAATNGTCCAAAAAATGGGAAGCATGGTAGCGAACCCCATATATCCCATAGCCCCAGTTATTTTCTACTAGGAACATATACCAGATGCAAGAGAAAACGAATGAAATGACGTCTTTTCTTTGTATATCAAATTGTTTGGTGCAAAGGTGGATGCATCATGCTCTATGAAACCTTGTGGGAACTTGCTTGCGGCCTGTTTGAAGTTTAGTTGGTTCTTGGTTGTCTGCTTCATCTATCAATTTGTATATCTCGTAACTCCAACTGTTGTTTGGAGGACACGAAACAATAGAATTGAATTTTTTAGCCATCTAGCCCGCAAATCCACCTGATAATTTCTATGTTGTTGTGACGCAAATGTAGTATGTGGCTTGTTTTAACAGTTTTCCTTGATCGACGAACTTGGTAAAATTAATCTCCTGGAATAATTTGAAATCAACGAATATATACTATGTGAAGTGCAATTGTGCTATCATATCAACAAGAGGCCCTTAAAATTCAAATTGGTCGTTGTTTTAGCATTTTTCCTTAATCGTTGAACTTGGTAAAATTAATCTCCTAGAATAATTTGAAATCAACGAATATATATTGTGCAAAGTGCAATTGTGCTATCATATCAACAAGAGGCCCTTAAAATTCAAATTGGTCCTTGTTATGCTTGCAATGATATAATTTTAAAAAACTTTCTTTTGTTTCCTTCCTTTTTTTTAAAATAAGTGATTTAACATCCTTTTATAATTTTATGCAATTAAATTGTACAATATCAATATTTAATATTAATAATTTAGTATTTGAAAATAATGTTTTTAGATAATTTTAGATAGGATGACCATCCGTAAACAATCGCAATCTTGAGCCCGCCAGTCCTGGAGTCCTTCTGTCAATTTGTATGTCGCGGAACTCCGAGTGTTATTTGGAGGACACGAGACAATAGAAGTGCAATGTTGCGCCAGAGATCCCGCAAGTACGCCTATCAATTTGTATATCAGAGAATTATGGGTGCGACTTGTAGGACACAGAACAATAGAGGCTCAATTTTGAGCCCGCCAGGCCGAGAACCCGCGATCCAAAAAGTGGCTAAGTATGGAATGAAGGATTTGTGCATGCTATATAAAACATCATGTCCATACTTTTTAAAAGTACATGTTTACTATGTATTTCTCGTTTGTCGAAAAATTTCTAGGTGTGAAAGTTGGCGGATGCACGTGTTCAGATTTCCACTTACTTTTATATCACTAGCCCGACCAAATTGTACAAACTTTCTTGTCTAATTAAATTCTTCAATATCAATATTTAATATTAATAATTTAGTGTTGAAAATAATGTTTTTAGATCATGTTAGATAGTTAATAGGGATTACCATCCGTAAACAATGGAAATCTTGAACCCGCCAGCCCTGGAGTCCATCTGTAAATTTTTATATCACGGAACTCCAAGTGATGTTTGGAGGACACGAAACAATAGAAGTGCAATGTTGAGCCAGCCAGCCCGTAGTTTCGCTTGTCAATTTGTATATCGTGGAATTGTGGGTGCTATTTGTAGGGAGAGGAACAATAGAGGCCCAATTTTCATCTCCCCAACCTGAGAATCCGTGATCCAAAAAGTGACCAAGTATGGAATGCGGGATCCGTACATGATCTATAAAAATTTCATGTCCATACTTTATATGAGTACATACTTAGAATGTATTACTCATTTTTCGGAAAACTTGTAGGTGTGAAAGTTGGTGGATTCACGACTTCATATTTCACTTACATTTATATCACTACTACATATTGAAAAATTTGTGACGACCACTTGCAACGAAAGTACTCTTTCGTCGCAACATGCAAGAGAAAAAGTTCATTTTTTCTAAATCCACCCTGTATTTGTTGCTATCTCGACGCAAGTACTTTGACTAAATTAATATGGTCAATGTTCGTCGCAAGAGCGATGCATCTAGTTTGTTTAAATTAATATGGTCAACGTTCGTCGCAAGAGCGACAACTGACCAAATGTTAAAATTGACCGTTAAAAATGACAAATAAATAGGTAAAAAAAAGAAATATTTGTAGGTCACGGTTGTCGCAATTACGACGATCGTGACCTAAAATTGGACTATAAATATTTGACGATTTAAAGATGTTGCGACAATCTTGCTATAACAATGACGGTTTCGAAAGGGTATTTTTGTGTGGAAGAATGTCGCAGAATGTTGTTAGAGGTGGGGGGAAAAGTATATCGGGTGAAAAGGGTGATGGTAGATGTTATTGCCCTTGTAAAAAATGTTGCCTTAGACGTCTCGTAAGAATTGTAATAGCAACAGCTACAAAACATTGTAGGAAATACGGGCACATTGACAGCGGATCGAATGAATATCGTCCCATGGTAATTAGCTATATATTCATTATCTTTTTTTATTTTGTCAATTTTATATAAAATTATATATATGTATATATATTGTTTGAATGTTTGTTATAGTATACACTAATTTTGCATGATAGTTTGTAATTATAAAGTTAGAGTTTCCCTCTAACTTTCCGCAGAATATTGCACCAAGTATTAGTAGAAATCATGTTGTACAAGCTGAGGAACATCATCGTGACCAAGCAAATGAGGATCTCATGGAAGAAGATGATGGGACAAATCAAGTTAATGATCCCATGGAATAAGATGATGGGACAAATCAAATGATCCAAGATTTGTTTTCGCAGTCGGATGAGAATGGGGAAAATGTTGGTATTTATGATGAAACTCTATTAGAAAAGGCAAATAAATGACTTTATGAAGGATCAAGAGCAAATCTTCTCTCCACTAAATTGTTTCTAAACTTAAAGGTTATGAATAATTTTTTGAACACTTGTATGACACAGATACTAAGGTATGTAATATGTTTCATCTCATATTATACATAAATGTTGATTTTTTTCTTT
>JZKD02S1736111.1:638404-667457 GCA_000966675.3 Picea glauca | reverse complement strand
GTATATCATATATTTGATATATGGCATGGTTTTAATATTATGGTTGCACGCGATTTGGGTTTTAATACATATAACATTTGGATATATGACATGGTTTTAATATATTATGGTTGGCGCGATTTGGGTTTTAATACATATAACATTTGGATATATGACATGGTTTTAATATATGACATTTAAATACCAAGGGGGGCCTCGGTGTTGGCAAGGTCAAGGGCGATTCCCTTGACCACCCCTTTTTACCCAACCATGGGGTCATGGTGGCCTTTTCACAAGGTCTTGGGTTCAATTCCCATAGCCCCAAATGATAATTTGTTTAACCATTTCTAACCATATTTCACCATCTTTGACGAAACTTCAACTGCTGATATCTTTGTCATCTGGAGGTCGTTTTTCCTGAAACGAACGTCACCGAAAATCTGCTGACAATCTCTTCCACTTTGTAATCTTTACTTTTCATTTTGAATACTTTAACTCTATCTAATTTTGAGATGATCCACCTGGATCAATAATTGATTGCAACTCCATCATGAAAAGATAAAGAAAACCTCTGATAAGCGTTCCAAGCCAGAAGATTTCTGGTTGGGTGACATAGTTTTGAGATGGGACGCAAGAAATGAAGGTAAAGGGAAGCATGCAAAGTCCGACCACCTTTGGACGAGTCCATTCAGAATCTACGATCATAGCGGAAAAAATGTTTATTTTCTAGAAGGATTAGATGGAGAAAGTTTTGATTGGGGCCCTCTAAATAACATGTTCCTAAAACATTACCTGATGGAATAAAATCCATTTAATTCATTTTTCATTGTTATGAAAAGCATTAAAAAATGCCACCAGGTGTTCGTTTGTACTAACAATGTTATTTCCTGAAAACTTAGGCAAGTGCTCTTTAAACTTCAGAAGTGGACGAGTAACATGTGCTAGGTTAAGAGGAGAGGACACATGCCACAGTGTGGTTGTGGCATCTTCTTCTAATTGAAAGAGCCCATAATTTTTAATGACTTTGGTGGGGTTTGTGGTAGATTGTACAGGGATATGGTGGCTATATAAGCTACGAATCACTGATGATGATGAAGATTGAGAAGATGGATCACTTCTAGTGCCACCAGATCCACCACTAGATGCCATCTTGTGGATGATAGATGAGGGAATGAAAGATGAGCTAGATGAATTGGATAAAGTTCTCCTTAGATAACTTTGTTGGACAGATAACACAATGTTTCTCCTTCCTATTTCAGCAGTAGGATTGATTTGAGGTGACAAGCCTCTTCTTCTTCTAGAAGCATGAGAATCTAAGGACATGAAAGAAAGGCCAAAACTGGAGAAAAGGAAAGGTTACTGCTGATTTCTAGGCTGTCTACGTCTAGCTTCCAATTGTTCTTGAGCTCTAATATCTCGTTCAATTGCTTCCCAAGAATATTTAAGATCAACACGGGTCCTGGCAGTGTCTAAGATGGTATTAAATAGATTCAAAGCAATTCTGGTATGATCTTGAAGACCAGACTCAATATTGGGTTGCCTTGTGACAGGAACAATCATTAAGAATAAAACAGTCAAAGGAACAATATCAGAAAAATAAATATGTATCGATGAGAATCGAGTATAAAAATTAACCGGAGAGATATCGAAGATCTCCCCAGTATGGTCACCAAATAAATGTTGAGGAAAAGATATGAAATGATCTTACTCAAGCATTTTCAGATTTTGCTTGGCTAAATAAAAATAGACAGGAATGTCACCCTAGGTTTATAGCCAACAAAAATAGCATCCTAACTCACAAGTATTAATTACGAGTGCTTAGGCTAGTCTTTTTTCAATAAATAGCTTGCTAGAAATTCACTTTTTATTTGATTGTTTGAACATATCTGTTGCTGAAATAAATGTAAAGACAGAAGTAAAGTCACCAAGATGATAATCAAGATAGATGAGACATAAAGAAATCCTTTATTTCATTCAAATTCACCAAAGAGTCATTTTCTTTACAAAATCTCATACAAAATTTTTGAACCAAAGTCAAACTTAGACATCCTCGATGGAACATACAAAAGGACCTCGAATAGAAAACCAAAATTGAACTCTAAAAGCTAGATCAGCTTGCCACAGATTGTTGCCCACTTGACTCTGCACAATAGCCTTTGTCAGTCATGAAAACTAATTCACAAACAAACAAGTCTACACAAACTATCAAAGATAGATCAACACCTCTGAAAAACAAGTGTCTGAATGATGTGATTTAGCCCTGAATATTGTTGTCTACAATAAGACCCTACTATCATAAAAGAGAATTAGGCTTGTGATGAATAATGAATGAATGAAAACTGAATTATCTCAACATAAACTCAAAGAGCAAACCTTAGTATGCTTCTTCTTCTATCCTCCCCTTGTTCCTCCCTTTCCCTTTTCTTTTAAACAAATTAGAATTGGTTGAAATAGTTGAACCAACTCATTAGTTAAGTTAATTAAAAGACTCAACCAACTTTAGTTAGGGGGAAAAGTAATAATCATAATAATGGTTATAAATAAATAATAACTAGTAGGTGGGACCCCTTGTGACTCCCTTTAGTTCATAACAATCATAACAATCATAACATAACCATTAGTTAAGAAAAACACACCTCCTTGTGTCTCCCATAAGAATATTTACTTTTGGAAAATCTACTTCATGATATTTGAAATTATTTTAAAAAATATTACTCATATATCCAAAATAAAACATGTTGTCCAAAATTTCCCTGAAGCCAACTAGCCATATTTCCCAGTCTGTGATGCAACGCTTCCTTGATTACTGCTGTCACCTTTCAGTTTTCCTTAAAATTCCTTTGGATGTGCATATCCTTTAGGCCTAATTGTGCTAATCATGTGGGAACAATCGTCCCTCAAATGCATCTAGGAAGACACAGATTTGTCAGAGTAATTAGAGGGTGAGGAAGGGGCAACAATGGATTTTCCTTTATTAAGGGCATGGTGGGCCTCAATTTTCAATCTCTTTCTTGCATGGGAGGATTGCATTGGTGAGTGGTCAGGGGAAACTTGAACAATGGGGTTAATAAGCGGAGGAGAAGACAAAGACAAGTTGGGCCAGCCACGATGTTGGGAGACTATCGGGTGGACAATCTCCTGCCATCCATCATTTTTAGGAACCTCGAGTTGCAATGAGACATGAGAAGATACGGGGATACCAGGGGCTTGCGAGACTTGGAAAGGAGGTCTCTCAGGATTAGGTTGGAATAATCCCTACCCAATCCAATTGAATAATCCCTCCTAAAACAATTGGCCAAGATCTTGTGAGTCAACATCAAAATGTATGGAGAACCTTGGCCTTCTTGGGCCTTTGTTCCAATTACCTCTACCTCTGTTTCCTCGGCCATGGCTACCTCAATAGAAAAAAAACTCATTCCTGCATGCATGGTTGATTAGAAAATAGTCTTTTAAATAACCATACATGACAACTCTTAAAAATATGAAATAGATTTGGCTCAACAATGTATCAGACTCATGCAATCCAATCCATACAAATTGTTTTACTGTTTATCAATGAGCAAGGGGTGAAAAAGGGTTATGGGATATGCGAGGGGTTTGTATTGAGAGAAAATATGATATAATGAGGGGGAAAATAACATGGTTACTGCTCAATGAAAACAACAATCAACTGTAAATCAAACCAATAGAACATCACTGTAATCCAAACAAGACACTGCCACTTTCAACTACTTTAACACCAAAATTCTCTTAACTGTAATCAATCTCAGAACAGGGAGTGAAAAATGAATATGGGAAGTCGATGGGATTTGTAATTAGCGGAAAATGAAATAATGGAAGGGAAAAAGAGTGATTACTGTTCATAAGATTAATTAAGTGATCCATAAAACATTCTGTGAAAGGAGATGCACTAACCAACAATCATTGTGACCAAATAACAATTACTATGTATTTAACTAGTTCACTGTTCATAATCAAATGTCCAACACAGTGCCTTCACAAGACAATATGCACTCCATAAAATCTGTAAAGGAGTTTTGTTTATTTATCCAATTTATATATTGTAATAATTCTCAATGTATAAACAATAACCATTTTCACTTTGTTTACCCTCAAAACCAACCACTGCCCACACATTACTTCAATCATCAAATACACTTAGATTCATGTTTCAAAATTAACAATGAGATCATAGTGTCACTACAATCAGGCCTATCATTTTAAAAATGAAATGATATTCGTTAAACATATATGGAGGCAATAAACCAAATAATCCAGATTAAATTGCAAAATCCGAATTGACATTTAAACAGACAACCAACAACCACCATTTCGACACAAGCTATGCACAAAGTAATTCAATCATGCAAATGTAATTCTGTCACTGTATAAGCCCAATTCCACGTGACTCTAAAAAGCTGGGCCATCCATCCAACACGACGAGGTATCAACAACAAGCCTATCTTCATAAAACAAATAACTAGATTGCCACAAAATCATGCTTAAAATTCTGTGACTATTTCTGAGTGTGGAACCCAAGCTATCAATATTATACACATTGTGCAACCACCAAAAAACCACGATGCAACATCTCCATTTTAAAAAACCAAACACACAGTCACAATAATAACTCAACCCATCGTGCTGAGCCATCAATCTAATACAATATTGCTTTGATTTAGTCAAACTGTATTCGACTATGCTGTGTAAAAATTGGTCTTATGCAATCAGACAATCATAAGCATACAGTGGATGTAGTTCCTACAGTCATCCTGGTTGCAATAACCATTCGGCCCCAAAAGAAACTAACAGTTACACTAACCATTTATTCATTATGTAAACACAATAGACCTACGAATGCAGCATGCATGAGCGTTATTTAGCAATTGTAACCAATGCCAAATCAAACATCCAAATAATCTTAGTGAAAAATATAGTGACAGTGTATCAACCAATCAACCAATTCAATGCTGATATTATACTTGGACTATCAGAACAATCAACAACTGACCTACCATGTTGTGGCAACCACACATACCCTCACATTAGCTCGAATCAGGGCTACGACTCTCTCAATTAAACAATACTAAGTTATTAAACATAAGGAGAGCGACTGTGTACTTTGAAATGTGCAATTGGAAATGCAGGGTTTACCATTGTTATAACAGAGGCAATGACTAGATACCAAACCAACACAGCTGTCACATGACCAACTGGGCGAGCTTGTATTCAAATTATTCGACAATATACAACCATCCAACAATAACCAAGTAGTAAATCCAGTAGGCGAGACCGGTCTTCTCTGTCAACCTTTAGAATGGAGGGATAAGGGTTTGTTCTGTAGCCAACACAGGGAGAACAGAGCCAACTTTTTGTAATGGTGAAACCTCCAAGGCCAATGGTGCATACACAGAGAGAACCATGACTCATTCATGGACATGTAACAAATCCATGACAGGGGGCCATAACAGAAGGTGAGGCTCTAATTCAGCCTAGCAATGTTATTTAATGCATGTAGGGTATAACCCTCATGCTCTTAGATCAAACAACCACATCACTGAGGTGAAGATAGGGTCGAGTAAGAACAGGAAAAATCATTTCGTGACCCTTAGTGGTGAAATCAACTAATGCCCAAGTGAACAAAACACAGTGATGAAGAATGCCTCCAACCAAGACCAACAAAAACCCTCCAACTAAACCAAAAAATATCATAGAAAACCCCTATGGCCACTAATGCCCAGGATGACCACTACGAATTCAATATTATTGCAGAAAGAACCATCGACGCGTAATTCCAAATCACAATTTTTACACAGTTGCAACACTTCAGGAAAGCACAAACTAATACACCTGATAGAATAATCATTTCATAACTAGAGAAGACTCATGAATGGCCAAAAATAGACATACCTATAATCAAATTCCTTAAAATGTGAGCTGGACGAGCGGTTCTTCTCTGCTAATGAATCAGAGCATAACCACATCATCAAGGTCGAACAATAGCCTGACTAGGGTGGAGACTAACGCAAGGAGTAAGGGTGATGTGCAGTAAATACACATCGCCTCCACCCACAGTCAATTAAATCCAATAGTACATGCCAACAAGTTCCTCATTAACACCATTAATCAGACCATGTATCGAAACCATCACCACATTAAAATCCAATAGCATGACCATCATATTCTTTAACTTGTGCCATACGTAAAACAACCATGTACCATATCACAAAGTTAAATAACATAACCATTAATGTCTATTACTTTGTCAAAATGTGCCACCCATATCCCGTCCTTCCAAAATATACCATATGTATATCGACCACATAACTCAATTAAATTGCATGACCATTAAATTGCTAGCAAGGATTTAACCATAACCATTAAGTCTTTCATGCATGTAGTATAGTATATAGGATAGTTTAAATTCTCCCCCTTTGCAACTATTGCATTGTTTCCTATTTCTTTCCAATTACTTGTATGTGGTATAGTAAAATTGCAGAATTAGATCCCTTTTCTTTTGCATTTGTTATAGTAATTTTGCCTTTCTCCAAACTGCCTTTTATGTATTTTCACTAACATGTTTGTTGTGCAGGTGCGATAAGAACAGATAGCAATGATATCAATGAATATCATAGGCCATATTAACATAAGGAACCAACACTTCATAAGCTCAAACCATAGCCAATAACAAAAGATCTCATCAACCATGTAAGCCGTGTCACACATCATCACAAACATCAAATGTGAAAAAATATGCTCTTCAATGATACAAGGGGGTCCCACCTACTAGTATTATTTAGTTTTTATAATAATAGGCTTTAGCAACAATTTGCGTTCAAAACTTCGTTTATGATTTTAATCGTCAACACCAATGAATACGATTATGTTGGATTACCTACCCACTTGACGATTACTCTCCACTTAAACGCCAGTTCCACATACTAACGGATGTGAACCACATGATGTACGACTGATATTGAATCTCGTCCACACACCATTCAATGGTCCTCCTTCATTTTTAGAGTTCATCCCCATCATAGCATCTCCATTATGGTTCAACAAACTATTTCAAATGACACATTTTGATCACACACACTCTGACAGATTAGATGACCCTCGTTCATCTAATCCGATGAACACTGTCATATTCAGGGGTTACGACGTATTTACTATCATGGTTTTGAAATCCTCTGGCTCAGAGTGATTTTTTCTAGATCCAACGATTGGGATCTCACAGAACACCTCTAGGAGGATATACAATCCTTAGAGTTCCTATTTTTGGACTCCTGTTCCAACCGTCCTTTCCAGACTTCCGACAAACTCTCTTCCGACAACCTTATTACTAGATCCAATGACCCATAACTCACCATATCCACTCTCACATAGATATACAGTCCTATTTAACTCATGTCTTTCCCATCAAATTTCAAATACAACCTCACTCTAGTCACTCCGAAGGTAGTATCATTCGACCAACGATCTAGATATGCTCACTTCGATGAATAAACGGCTACGAACCCACCCATATTAATACACTATTTTCCTCCTATTGGGTATGTGTTATATTATTTGCATGGTTATAATTAGTGTCTATATTTCATCAAGTGTGCATGGGGGAGATGGCCCCTTTTCCTGGGGGCTCACAGGGAGGCAACGCCCCTGGAAATTTTTTTTTCTGGTTTTTTGCGTCCATTTTTTGACATTTTTTCGACACATGGTTTTTGCTGATGGTTTTCTCTTTCCAGTTAAGGAATTAGGGTTGTTGACTAATTCGGGTTATTGGATTAGATTTTTGGATGCTACAAGATCCTATATGTATATCATATTGTAAACAATGTATGGGGTGAATGAATATAGACTATGCTAGTTTTCCCAGTTTGGGTTTCCATGGGAAAAATCTTTGTGTAATGTGTGTATTTTCCATTGTATCTTTTATGTTCTTTTATTGAAAATCTGTTTGCAGTAAATAATTGTACAAGTACAAAATATACATTTGGTATCAGAGGAATTATTGGCTTCAGGGGGACACCTTTGTGATCATAGGTTTGGATCGAGACTATGATAAGCCTTGTTACAATGGGAGATCTGTGATATTGATTCTTCAAGTGAAGAAACATGGAGAGCAATTCGAAAATAGGGATTGATAAATTTAATGGGAAACGTTTTGAGTTGTGGAAGCTCAAGATGGAATATCTGTTGGTAGATAAAGATCATTGGATCAAGGTGGATATAGGTACTACACCTACAAGAATGTCAGTAGATGAATGGAAAAAGTTGGATTGGAATGTGAAGAGAACAATCCGATTGTGTCTCTTAGATTTAGTATTACTAAATGTGTCAGGGGAAGCTACAACCAAGGAGTTATGGAATAAGTTGGGGAACTTGTATCAATGTAAGTCCTTGGTAAATAAACTGTTCCTATGGAAGAAGTTGTATAACCTAAGGATGAGAGATGGAGACTTGGTGACAGAGCATCTGAACGCCTTCAATATTGTGGTAAGTCAGTTATTATCTGTTAAGATTAAAATTTCGGATGAAGATACATGTAACAATTTACTGTTCTCTTTACCAAACTTGTGGGATCGTTTGGTTGTGGCCATAGGTAGTAATATAACTACCTTGAGTTTAGATGATGTGGTCTCATCCTTATTGTCAAAGGAGATGAGATGGAAGAACATGGAGGGACATATCACATATGAATTATTTGTAAGAGGACACTCCCAAGAAATAAATATATCTAAGTCCTCAAGTGGGAGATCTAAATCTTCTGAAAAGTTTGTAAAGGTATGCTGGAGATGTGGAAAAGAAGGGCACTTCAAGAAGCAATGTAGATCCAAAAACATTGAGAGAGTGAAGGGATATGAAGGTGCTCCCTCTACAAAAGAAAAGACCTTGAAGGAAAAAGGAGGGGATGTGTACCTTGGATTCTTCAATCACATATATAGATCACAAGGTATGGCTGGTTGAATCAAGTGCATACTTTCATATGACTCCCCAGAGGGAGTGTCTCTGTGAATATGAAAGGTATGATGGAGGTAATTCTTTACTAGGTGATGAATCGATAAAAAAAATCATAGGATGATGAAAATTCAAGTTGAGGCTCATAGATGGAAGTATTAGAAAACTTCCTAGTGTTTTTCACATCCTAGTATTGGCCAAACATTTGATTTTTGTTAGAAAAATGGATGATGCAAGGGTAAAAACAATATTTGAAAAATAAATCTGCAGGATGGTTCGAGGAGAAATGGTGTTGCTCAAGGGAGTTCAGATTGGAACTCTATATAAGATGCAGGGAAGCTCTATTATTGATGAGTGTAATAGTTCCATTGTTCTTGATATTGGAGCTAAAGAAGAAAAAATTCTTACAATCTCTAGAGAAAAGGTTAAGTTGTGGCATCAAAGACTAGGGCATATTGGAGAGAAGGGTCTTCGACTACTACCCGATAAAGGTATGGTTGAAGGTATGTCTAACTACTCTCTGGATTTTGATTTATATGAACATTGTGTATATGGGAAGAATAATTGGGTAAGATTCCCCTCTGGTGCGAGGAGGGAAGAAGAAATTTTACAACTAGTGCACAATGATGTGTTTGGACTGGTGTGGGTTCCATCATTGGGAAAATTTGTATATTATGTATCATTTATAGATTACTTCTCAAGGAATACTTTGATATATTTTCTGAGGAATAAATATGAAGTCTTTGACAGGTTCAAAGAATTTAAGGCTCTTGTTGAGAATCAAACAGAGAAAAGAATTAAGGTGTTGAGGACGGATAATGGTGGAGAGTTTTGCAGGAATGAATTTGAATAATTGTGTAAGAAATGCGGTATATCAACGAAAAATACTACTTCTTATACACCTCATCAGAATGGAGTTGCATAAAGGATGAACATGATGTTGATGGAAAAAGAAAGGTGCATTCTCAATGGTACCGGGTTAGGGAAAGAATTATAGGCAGAGGTAGTGGGTACTGGATGTTACCTAGTCAATCAATCCCCCTCATCAACACTGGATGAGAAGACTCCACACAAGGTATGGACTGGTAAGAATCCCTCTTTCACACATATCAAGGTATTTGGTTGTGAGGCCTATGTTCATGTTCCAAAGTAAACTAGGAGTAAGCTAGAAAGTAAGGTTAAAAAGTGTATCTTTACTGGGTATAAAGATGGTCTCAAAGGTTATAAGCTTGGGAACCCAGAAACTAAAAATCTTGTGTATAGATGGTAAGGAAGAACCAAAGAAAATATAATTTAAGTCAAAGGATGATGAATCAGACTCTACAGAAGAACAAGAATCAAAAGAAGAAGATACTCATACTTCAGTATTGAGATTATCGGTTTGAGAAAAAGGATAATAGAAAGGTATACCCCACTTGATTTCCATTCAAAATTTTCCTTGTCTATTACTGATGATGATCCTAGAACTATTAGGGAGATAGTGTATTCAGAGGATGGAAGACTACGAAAAAGTCCATGGTTGAAGAAATGGTAGCCTTGGATAAGAATGAGGCTTGGGATCTAGTGGAGTTGTCGACTGGAAGAAATCCCATTGGAAACAAATGGGTATTTAAAAAGAAGCTGAATGTAGAAGGAAAAGTGGATAAATACAATTCTCGGTTAGTAGAAAAGGGCTATTCCGAGGTTGAGGGAATTGATTTCGGTGAATTTTTTCTCCCGTTTCCAAGTTAACCTCTATTAGATTTCTATTATCTATTGATGTTGTGTTTGATTTTTAAGTAGAATAGATGGATATGAAAACAACATTCCTACATGGGGACCAGGAAGAATAAATCTAAATGAAGTATCCAAAAGGATTTTTTGTGAAGGGAAATAAGGATCTGGTATGCAAGCAGAAAAAGTCCCTGTATGGTTTAAAACAATCACCAAGGATGTGGTATCAAAAAATTGATACTTGTATGTTGGGACTTGGCTTCACAAGAAACAAAGAGGAGTGTGTATTTCAAATTAATTGGTGATCATTTGATTTATTTAGTCTTATATGTGGATGACATGTTGATGATAGGAAACAACAAGGAGATAATCCAGGATGCGAAAACTGAGTTGTTCTCTAAATTTGACATGAAGGATCTCGGTGCTACAAATTTCATTTTGGGCATGAAAATTAAAAGAGATCAAGAAAATAGGAAAATCTGGTTAAATAAGGGAAAATATGTCGAGACCATATTGCAAAGATTTAATATGTAGGAATGTAAACCGATCAGGGTCTCTATTCTTGTAGGTGTAAACTTATCTACGGATCAGTGTCCCAAGACACAGGAAGAGGATGAGGACATGTCTCATGTTCCATATGTGAGTGTGGTTGGCAGTTTGATGTATGCAATGGTCTTTACTAGACCAAACATTGCACATGCATCGAGATTTTTGAGAAGGTATATGTAAAAATGATGCAGGAGCATCGCTCCACCTTAGCAAATGCACTAGCATGCCATCATGCAAACACGCAATGGAGAAAGGGAGAGGCATTAAACCTCCCATTTTTTTTAAATTTTAAATAATCCTATACGAATTTTCATGTTGTAAGGCTATAAATGTCGGGCCATGCCTTTTTACAGGTAGTGGTTGGATTTCATTTAAAATGTTGCTTGTAGCAGGCCCAGATCATAGTAAGGTCTGGGTAAACATTTATGAAACTTCAATGTGATAGATGAGGTTAGGTGAGAGAGGACGAGCTCGTAGAGCCCCTCTTTGGTACATAGATCTTGTATCATATTTCAAGAGGCAGAGAATGATGGAGAGTCTTAGGAGACTCAAGAGGTAGAATAGTTTTGAGAGAGAGAGAGAGCTTGAGAGAACTAGGACATTGTTACCATCCAGTTTTGTAAACATCTATATAGACACACAGAGATAATAGAAAAGAATTTTTTTTCTGCATATCGGGTGTTTATATGTTTCATGAATGAATTCTGTAGATATATGATAAGATTTATTTATAGTAGGAAGATAGATTTCATTTATCTTCATTGAAGTCTCGTAATATCATTATGGATTCTTTAGGCTCTGCAAGGACTGCACAACAAAACATAGAAGGTTTTGTAGCTAGTGCAAGGAGTGCACATATGAACTCTGCGGAGTCAGAAAAGAATGTGCCAAGAGGGCGCACCAGAGAGATCACAAGCTCAAGAGGAACCTAAAGGTTACTGAATACCTTAGAGGGGGGACTGTGCAAAAGAAACACTAAGAAACATAGTTACTGAGAACTCTATCGAAACTCTGCTAGGTGGGCATTTAGCCGATGCAAGTGTGCACAGAAGAAATTTGTGTTGAGTTCAGGAGAAACAGATTTATTGAATACTCTATGAGGAGAATCTCTGTAAGGAGTGCATTGAGCAGAAGGATTCCAGGAGGGAGAGAAGTATTTATTGTTCAATAAATCCTTCGGATCCGATTTTGACGAAATCCTGAGAATGCAAGGTGTGCATGGGGGATTGAAACCTTCAACGAGGTCAAGCTTAGAAGGGATAACACAGAGGTTGTGAAAGAGTCAGAATTATTCTAAGTCTGAAAGCTCAAAGGAGGGATAATGCTACAAGAGTGAACCAAGACCAAGAGTTGGGTCCGCGGGAAGAAGTTCAAAGGCCGAGACCTTTCGAACATTGACAAAATATTCTAAGTTGTGATAAGGTGGAAGCTCAAGAGGAGGAGCGACAACAACCATCTGATCGGTTATGGAGAAGAACCTGGATCGTTATATAGACATCCAGGTAGAGGAGAAATGAGCATAGGGGAAACATATCTCAACCGTCAGATCTGAGTGCGTGGACCAACAATCATTGGATCCAGAGGAACGTGCATGAGTTTTAACCCTTTGGAGTTGCATAGGAAAGAAGGCTTTGAAAGGTCGCGAATTCCCAACATCATCGGAATCGTCCATTGGAAGGGACACGTGGAAAGTGATCAACATTTCGCTGACTCGTAGATCAGAGAAGTCAAAGGACTGACTTGTGAGAATTCACAAAGCGCGAACTCACGAAAATATCGCAACCATCGATCAAGGAGAGATCTGGACCGTTGATTGCCTAGGGAGAATTTCAGGATATCGAGGATCAAGAGTAGAAAGGTGAAGGATCCTATGATTTCACGAAACACTAAATCCCGATATGCGAAAGAGAGATCTGGACTGTTAGATCTAGAGGAGCGTGAGCCATCAGATTTGGGCACTCTGAAATATTAGAATTTTGAAATTCGGGGATGTGAAGGAAGTTGTGACTTGGAAGTTGCAGGTCGCGAAATCCCGATTCGTGAAAGGAGAATCTGGACCATTGGATCTCGAAGGGATACATGTTAATGGGCCAAAAGATCCAGAAGGAGGCAGAGGTTGAAGAGTTGAAACAACCGAAGCTTGAAGAGCTCGAAGAGCCAAGATTCGTCGATCTGTGAGGGGACACTTGTCACCAGATCATGAGCTCCGAGGAAAGTTACAATGGAGTTTCAATTTTGAGAAATGAAATAGCCAAAGCCCGAAGAGTTGAAGAGTCGAAGTGCCGGGGAGCCGAAGAGACAAAGCACCAAAGGCCAGAGATATTCTGAGCCATTAGATCACCCGAAATGAATCTGATCTGTCTAACCAGGGGAGGAGACATGGTGAAAATATGTAAAATATGGGTAAAGATCCAGAGTGATTCATAGCCGTTGGATTTAAGAGGACACGTGGTAGGATTTTGCGTATTTGGGGAGAAGGAAAAGGGTTGAGATTTGAGACCTCAGAAGCCCAGAATTTGAAGAGGATCTTGACCATTGATCGAGAGGAGGATTATTGGACCATTGATCTGGTCGAGGAGGTCAAGGACCTGAAGTGAGAGCACAACCATTGATTGGGGATGTACGTGTCAACATATCTTCCACTCCGGGAGCTGCCCAGTCTGCAGAGGCAAGAAATTGAGAATTGAGATTCCCGAAGGCTAGGCTCACAGAGGAGATCCTAGCCATAGATTCAAGTGGACAGGTGGAAACAGATATTCCACTCCAGAATATTGTCATGCATAGGAGAGTGGAGTTTGAGAATTGAAACTCCTGGAGGCTAGAAAGGAAGAGTTAACAACAACCGTTGATTCAATCATGACTACATGTTAACAGATCATAGAGATCTGTGGAGACCTGTGGAAGGAGGAAAGAAGATAAAAACGAAGATTGATAATAGCCTTTGATCACAGGCAGAGCCAAAGGATTGTGAGATTGACAATCAAGAAGGATTGTGAGGCTAGGACATGCTCGGATGATAATAATCCTTGAGTAGGTTGCAATTTCAACCACAGTTTTGGAAGGGAGATATGTGGCAACTGGAGGAGGATTGTGGAGTGAAATGCGGGTTGGTTTAATATGACTCTTTCCCACACCCACAATAGTGCATTAGCACAAGGGAACAACACAGGGTCGTGTGAAGGAAGGGGCTAGTAAATAGGAGCTAGTGCTAGTGAACTAAAGAGCACTGGAACGCGAAGAAAAAAGGTGTGGGTATCACATGACCTACGCCAAAGGAAGAAAAGGGGTATGTGTATAATTTATGGGTTCATTCAGGAGCCTGTTGAGTCAATTTGACTTGAAACTTGGAACGATCCAGAGATCGGGAGGTCGCAGAACCCCGAAGGGGGGGGGTGGGCTATGATATGAGCTGGACTCATGGAGGAGATCCTAGACATAGATTCAAGGGGATAGGTGGCAACATATATTCCACTTTGGAATATTGTCATGTAGAGGAGAGTGGAGTTTGAGAATTGAAAATCTCAGAGATCAGAAAGGTGGAGTAAAAAACAATCGTTGATTCAAACATGACTACATGTTGGAAGACCATAGAGATCTGTGGAGATGCGTGGAAGGAGGAAAGAAGAGTGGAATGGATATCGATAATAGCCGTCGATCACAGGTAGTGAAAAAGGATCATGAGATTGGCAATTGAGAAGGATTGTGGGGCCAGGACATGCTTGGACGATAATAATCCTTGAGCGAGCCGCAATTTCAACCATGGTTTTGGAAGGGAGATACGTGGAAGTTGTTGAAGGAAAATCTCCCTGTGGACAGGTAGATCTCCTCTTGAGATATAGAATCTTAACTCTTAAGAAAGAAGATGCTTAACGTGGACACTGACTTCCTTTCAGATCTATACAAACTAATGCATGAGGAGGAAGGAGAACAAAAGTACCTTTTAATCAATGTTTGTCCCTGCAAGCTCTGAGTTGAGCTCCAATATTTCTCTCCTTGATGAGACCTGTAGACAAACAATAGTACAACCACTTCCTACTCTATTGATATTAGCTCAAAAATAGATCTATCTATCAGAGATAAGTTCATGTACAATTAAACACAAACTAGAAAGAAACAGGCCAAGCGTGTCATATTAATGAGAACAATGACAGAAGTAGCTTACAACCATAGATGTGAATGCGACAACTTCGTCAAGTTCCCTTTGTCTAACCCTTGCTCAAAAGGTCCACGATCCGGATGACAACAACTTCACTGATTACTCTCCTCCATTTCACCATGTGTTTCCTATGAGATCATAGGTTTCATGCTTGCAATTCTTCCCCCTTTTCACCATCATAGAGCCTTCTTATATAGGTTAGGATAGGCTTAACCTCTTGAGGTATCTTTAGGGGAGGTTTTGGAATTCCCTCCTTAGATCAGGGATCTTCTGATTGAACCAGGAATTCGAATGCAACTTCTTTCCAAACTTGAAAGATCCTCCGCTTATTCTCCTCAACATACCAACTACTGCCCCAGATTAGACATCGCTCCCTCAAAAGGGGCATCAGGGTGTTATAACGCTCCCTAGTAGGCTCAAGGGGAGTGCCAGTGCTTCAAAGATGTGTAGTTCTCCTTCAGAGGGGTGATTTGGTGCTATAAGTCTCCCTAGCACCTTGTAGGGGAGTGCCAACGCTCCTAAGGCTGATGTAGGGGAGTGCTCTCCTTTAAAACCCTAGTTTAAGAGCTCCTTTCAGGTGGCAAGAGATTCTTGACTTCAGTTAACCAACCTTCTTCCTCCAAATCAAGTGTTTTAGGTATTCTAAGTGTCTCCTTAGTGTCATCATCATGGAAGTATGCTTGAACAACATTTGTGACACTTGTGAACAATATGCGACACTTGCGACAGTTGTGAGGAGCATGCAACACTTGTGACACTCATCATAATGAGCAATATTGATGTGTAACAGATTTCCCCCCAAAATATGAAGTTAGAAGATGAGAACTGATAACTGAAATTCTTTGTAGACTTTCAAGCAAGGGTATAGACTCGAAGAACCTGATGGAAGTTGCACACAAACATCCAACAAATATTATGATATTTTTCAAAACCCAAGGCAAGCATACCTATGCTTGGGTGATCAAGATTGCAAGATATGGCCGCCATAAAATACACTGTGGATATATAATTGTATTGATGAAAAGGTATAGCCACCGAGGATACAATGTAGATCTATACTCTGATGACCTGTACTGATTGTAGCCACGAAGAATACACAGTGGATATATGAGATGACAAGACATAGCCACAACCAATACAAAGTGGATCTATGTAACAATGGATGTATCATTTGTCCAAGAGAAAACTCCTTCGCAACCTGGGCAAAGTACATAGCAAAGTGATCACTCAACCCAGGGTCTTCTTACCGATCCCAATATGGTACGAATCTAACCATGTGAATAGATGTCCTGATGTTGAACATGGTAGAAACCACTTGATTACCGGTCAATGATGTAAACCGTTAACAAGTGCGAGGGAGATCACCATTAATGTCAATGATTCCCAAGGTACCCTAGTACATTCCAACGAATGTGAATGGATGAGCTAGAGTCGAACATCTGTGGAATCATCCAATCAGAGGTCAATGATGTAAACCTACTTTCAAATGTGAGGAGGCCTGCCATTGAGGCATGCAGGTCCCAAAGTACTAACTGGTTTCTAAGCCTAATTCCCAGATAATGTGTTGAGGTTGACAGGAATAGGCTCATCGAAGGAGGGCCTTGTTGTATCCCCCATCGATGACATGAAATAGACATAGAGATCTAATTGGTAGATCAAATGAACATGGACTGACATGGGTATTGAGACATGATATTCGTGATGGCTGACTCTCGAGGCGGATACTTCCATTGAACATTGAGGCACAACAACAGACACATGACATGGACCAACACTTGATGATGCATTGGATGTTGTGACTTACGTCGGGTGACCCAAAGGAGTGATGAAACTCAAAGGATTGGCTCAGTGCAGAGGTTTAGCGGATTATAATGCGTGCAAATGACAAAGTGTCGTGTTCAAGGGAAACTCTAAGAATTACTTGGTAATGTTCTCAAGAGATTGCTTGGCTTGCTTCTTTCAAATTTTCCCCCATCCAGATAGACGAGTACCTCTTTTTGATTTAATGAGCTCGAGGAGGATAAAACATGATCGATATAACTTACCTTTGGTAAGTTCCTCTTCCTTTGTTTAATGAACCAGAAGAAGTAAGGGTTCGGTCCCGTATGGGCCTGTCGATGTTTGTTTTAATGAGTCCAAAGATAGAAAACTCAAAGGTTTTTCATGATTATAGAGTCTGGAAAAACACTTAAAAGAGAACTCTCTCAGTTCCTTTTTCGTAAAGTAGTCTGACGAGACCGAAAAAGAGATAAACTATCGCTCGAAAGATGCCTTTTCGATACTTTTAACAAGCGTGAAAGGTAGCAAGATCACTTGACAATATTTTCATATTTAGAGAGTCTGAAAAGAGTTTAAAGATGACTCTAGGGGGTTCCTTTTTCGTGTGTCCATGCGGGTCCGAAAAAGAGATAAAATTCTACCCAGTGCATTCTCATATTTTTGAGCTTGAGAACGAACTAAGACTATGCTCATGGGTGTGACAAGGTAAACAAACGATCAGAACTGCTAGGAAACATGTAGTGTCAAAACTCCAATCCAGAGGTTTAGTGAAGCCATTATATCATTAGAGAAACCCATAAATAACTATACCTTATAAAAAATGGAAATTTATAAATAGTAATACAATGAAAATTTCATTTACCATTTCATTTTGCATAAGGATTTGTAGCAGTGGAGATTCTCACTTTGGAGGTGGATCTTGTTTCGCTTGATACCAGAGCTATGGTTGACTGTTTTTCTTTCCGTTTGGACCAGGTAGATCTTCGTCTCCCCTTCTTTCAATTACATGGTTTAATATTCATTTTCATGGCGACATTTAATTTAAAAAATGAAGCCCTAAGTTGCCTCAAAAAAGATCAAATCAGCCTCTATTAAAAACAATGGGAAAAAAACATTCTTTTTGCAAAAACGTTTTAGAAGGTGATAGCCAAGATGCCAACGCCTTAATACCTAAGTGGATGGGTCGTTTTTGTCAAAGAATCCATAAAAATTCGCACATACCCCCACGCAGCCATCATCTTAATTTAAAAAATGTTTTATTGTTGTGTGATGAATATTGAATGGCAAAGAGAGGGTGTGATGATTATAAAAGAGGGCGTGGTCTCTTTAAATAATGTGGGCATTAGATTTCATGTTTTTAAATTGCTTAAGAAATTGCCGAAATTGCCGAAATATTGAAATAATGAAATTCTTTATTTTCTTTTGTTTGTAGGTGGTTTCGGCGACCATGATCGAGTGGAAAGAACGAGAGCATGAGATCGATGACTTGGCTGCCTTGCAGAGTCCTTACACGCGGGCCGCGTTGAGAGCTTGTGGTTTACTGAAATTCTTCAAATTGCAAAAAATGAAGAAGGAGATTTTATTGCTCGAGCACGTAATTAGCTTATGTGATGTCATGGAGCAAGGGTTCCGGATCGGGACACAACTTCTAACCATCGAGTTGGAAGACGTATATTTCTTGACTGACCTATTGAAAATAAGGGTTCCCATATCTTTTTCCGGACAGAGGGTGCTCCTTGAGAAAGTGGGCGTGTATCTGGCACGTCATTGTGTCCCAGGAGCAAGATTGGTGGGGGGTAGAATCCCTATCAAGGATATTCGGGAGTTACCCATCTGGTCCATTTTGTTTTCCATCACGAGCGTGACGGGAATCACTAGCGCACATCTAGCATTGAGATCACAGGTAGCTTATGGCGTACAGTGTTTGGAACCAACACTATTCAATTAGAGTGCAGGGTTCCTTCGAAATGTGAAGGAACATGTTTCACAGTGTAGGATGGGGCAGAAAAAATTTGGATACGGCTCTTTCTTGGTCTCATTTTTCTTGGAGCGCATCCCCCAGATGCAACCTCAGATAGTACTGGCAGTGCAACCAGTCGAAGAACCACGGATGGAGAGGTGGATTAGTCTGTCTCCGAGGCTAGTAGCAGAGTCAGAGTTCCATTTCACCAGTGACGTCTTCGCTTGGTTAAGACGACAGTATCTCTAGATAGAAGACTTCCCGTATGCTAAGGTGGATTTCCATGGGAGCATGGATTTGATTCTACCCGTGGGGGAAGATTGGGATGCGTCAGGTAAGAGACTGAGCACCACCTTGTCTAGTTTTTGTTTTTTTATAAGTTTTTAATGTATATATATATATATATATATTGGGTATGTAGAAGAGTTTTAAAAGATGTATTGTTTTCAATATGCAAACAAGGGAGTAGTGCACCCGGCTGAGATACCGATACCAGGATGTCGTGGGGGTGCTTCGATTGCAGTGGATCCGGGGGCACTAGTGATAGGTCTCCAGGAGGTTGAAATAAACCTTCAAGGCCTCATGATGGGCATTCCTCCTCTAGGGAGGGGAGAAGTGCCTTTACATCTGCAGAGGCACACTGTGGGAGTGCCAGAGAATGTCAATTCTCTACTGAGACACGTAGTGCGCACAGTGATATGTTACTCTCAGCACAATGCAGTGCAAGGAGATTAGAGTCTCTGGTGATCTTATTTTGTATGACTTGTCAGGCGATGTTGTATGGGTGTAAAGACCCAACAATTTGCTCTTCTAAATACTTTTTTTTTATGTAATCAAAACATTTTCAGTCACGCTATGTGTATATATATATATATATATATATATATATATATATATATATATATATATATATATATATATATATATAGTTCTGAGTTTTTACAGTGCCAAATGATTTGTACATGATGATGCCTTTAATGTGATGTGTTTTAATTTACATGTGATGTACAATTTTGCTTTCCTTTATGAAATCTTATATATGGGCGAGATACCGATCCATGATGTAATTAGCTAACAAATCTGACACACTGTTAAGTTCTCTTGGAATATGTCTGTATTCAATGTAATCAAACATTTGTTTGAGACGACGAACTTGTAGATGGAGACATAGCAGGATAGGATTACGAATAGCGTAGATTCGATTGAGTTGATAGACCACGAGTTGGGAGTCTAAGTAAATAATGATACGAGAGATACCTAGGGAGGAGGCTTGGGTCAAGAGTCTGATGACAGCATGATATTCTGCCATGTTATTAGTCACTAGTCCTAAGCAAATACCTCCTGAACTCACCACCTCGTCAAATTGGTAAATGACCCATGCTGCCGAAGCAATGTTTCAGGTGTGTCGACTAGCGCCATCTGCAAACCTGACAAATATAGGAAAGGAAGACATCATCTGCGCATGAAAACACAAGGCACAATTATGAGTGGCAATGGTAAAGACTCGAGCACGCGAAAGAAATAGACACACCAAACTAAAATACAATAATGTACAATGTACACATGCTAGGTGATCTAGGCATAGTATTTTTTAAGGTAAAGCCCATTCCAGGGATCTCCTAGGGAAATTCCATCGTAATCGACTAATTCGTAGGCACCTCTATGTAGAGCACATTTCAAAATGTAAGGACCATGCCACAGAGGTTCTAACTTACCTGTCCCCAATTTGTCATGAGCCTGGTCATAGACGAGGACTATGTCTCCTTTTGCAAAAGTCCGAGGATGGACGGATTTTTCATATTGACTTTTTACCCATTTCTGATGTGCCTCGTTAACGAGAGCGACATCACGGCGTGTTTATTCCAGCTTGCATAGATATAAGAAACATTCTTCTTTGGCAGAAGTATGGGGTAGGAGTTCTACTTTAAGTTTCAGAGATGGAATCTCGCACTCGATTGGTAAAACGACTTCGATGCCATACACTAACTGGAAAGGAGTGAACATAGTTGTGGTTTTCACGGAAGTACGGTAAGCCCAGAGAGCGGAGAAAAGTTGTAGATGCCAAGATGTCTTATTTGCCCCTACCATGCGTTGAATCATGGTTTTGAGGACATTCTTGATAGCTTCAACTTGTCCGTTGGCTTGAGGATAGTATGGGGATGAGTTTTCATGGCGAAAAGACAACTTGACATGCAATTCACTCATCATCTGGTTCTTAAAGTGTGCACCGTGATCAGTGACAATGGCATGTGGTACACCAAAACAAGTTATGATGTGGTTAAAAAGAAACAGAGCTGCAGTATGACCATCATTTAGAAAAGTAGGCATAGCCTCAACCCATTTGGTAAAGTAGTCGACGACGACGATTATATAACTATGCCCCCCAGCTGAGGTAGGATTACATTGCATAAAATCGATACCCCACTTGGCGAAGGGGCCGATGGTGATAATGGGGTGCAGCGTAGTAAGGTGGGTGTGTGCCTTGTTGCTGAAAACCTGGCAGGGTGGGCATTTTTTGACTGCCTCAATGCAATCTTTGAAAATCGAGGGCCAAAAATAGCTGACACGTAGGATTTTTTGGGCTGTGGCCATCCCAGAAAGGTGACCGCCACAGGCTCCAAGGTGACAATCATTCAGAATGGGTTCATCCTCTACATGAATCAGACATCGTCGAAGGATAGTGTCAATACCATGATGATACAAGGTGTCACCGACGATAAGATAATGATGAAAATGGTGGTGAATACGTTGACGCTCTTCATGGGAAATGTTGGGCTGGAAGCATTAGGTTTGGAGGTAGAGGAGGATGTCCCCATACCAAGGATCAGAGGTGTTGATGAGGAAAAGAGTTTCGTCAGGGAGAGAATCTCTAGGTTTGATGTCTTCATCAGCATGGGGAAGATCGCAGATAAAATTTGCAAACATCAGGGACTTTTTGGCTTTGGACTTTGTAAATTCAAGATTGAATTCCTGAAGGATGACGATCCATTTAGAGTATTTTCCCCCAAGCACTTGACGTGTCAAGACGTGGTACATGGGGTTTGAGTCCGCAATCACCGTGGTGGTGCGTAGTAAGATGTAATGGCGAAATCTTTGGACAACGATAATAGCTTCCAGAGCCAGTTTCTCTACATGTGAATATCGGAGTTCGGGTCTAGATAGACTCTTGCTTAGATAATAGATCACATTTTCCTCACCGTTGGGGTCCTCTTGGACTAACACCATTGCAATAGTGGAAGTGGAGGTAGCCAAGTAAAGGATGTAGTCCTTTGTATACTCCGGAGGATGTAACAAAGGTGTGTGGGTCAAAGCATGCTTGAGAGCATCAAATGACTATTGAGCGATGTCATCCCATATGAAAGGGGTGTTTTTCTGCAATAACCGCATGAATCCTTTAGTTATCTCAGTGTAGTTACAAATGAAACGACGAAGGAAGTTTTCTTTTCCTTGCAAACTTTGGAGTTGGGTTAAATTAGTAGGTGGGGGTGAGGTTAGAATAGCCTTAATATTTAAGGGATTCACCCTAATCCCATCTTTAGAGACAATAAAACCAAGGGGTCCACCGGATTCGACAACAAAAATGCATTTATGTGGGTTCAAGCGTATACGGTAGAACTGACATCGAAGAAAGATAGCCTGTAAGTGATCAACATGATCAGATCGATTGGATGAGTGGGCAGGTAAGTCATCGAGGGAAGGTTTTGCGATATGCTTGATATCGTGGAAAGCATACGACATGGCCCACTGGAAAGTAGCACCAGCATTTTTGAGACCAAAAGGTAGCTTTTGATAGGCAAAAGTTCCCCATGGGAAGATAAAGGCTGTCTTATGTTGATCAGCAGGTAAAATTTCAATCTGGTTATACTCGGAAAAACCATCCATGAAGGAGAAGATTACACTCCCAACACAATTATCAATAATCTGGTCGATGAAGGGCATAGGGTAGTTGTACTTTGGACAAGCCTTATTGAGATCTCGATAGTCAACAAAAACACGAATGGTCCCTTGTTTTTTGGCAACTGGAACAAGGTTGGAGACCCATTCTGTCAAAGGGATGGGATAGATAAAGCCGGATTTTAGAAGTTTCTCAACTTCTGCCTTTATAGCTGCGATTTTCTTGGGATGAACCGGGTGGAGTTTTTGTCGAATAGGTTTCGCGCCAGGGTAAGTCTTGATTTCGTGCACGATGATCGAAGGGTCGATCCCTGGAATTTCCTCATAGCTCCAAGTGAAGACATCGCAGAATTCTTTAAACAGAGCGGTATAAGATACCACTTCTTCGGGTGTGTAATTAGCACCAAGGTTAATGTTTTCCATGACACCTTCTTTGATTGAAATATTGATAATGATCGTAGTGGAGATGTTACCCATATTCCCCTCAGAAAGAGTATCTTGTTTGAGGATGGGAGATTGCGAAGCATCGGTAACATCAGGAGGGAAGACAGAGTGCATGTCTTGGTGTATTTCTTCCAAAGGTGGAAGAAAAGAGGATCGATGATGGTTATCATCCCAAGGTACATCGTCAATACTAAGCATTTCCATTATAGATTCGTCGGAAGGGAAAACTTGGGAAATGTAATCAATTGCAGATGATAGGGAATCCAACCATGAGGGCATCGAGTAGGCATCGAGTGCCAATAAATGTGGGTTTTCCGAGGAGGGAGAGGCAGATTGAATAGCTACGTATGTGGCCTCAGTTGGGCTAAGTGGCATGGTGTCACCTAGCACATCGAATTCCATAGGACTAGGTACAATCCAAGGGTCAGATGATTCCAAAGATTGATACGGCATAGTCGAAATCATATTGACGGTGGAAATATGATGTGCGGTGGGTGGAAGTGGTGTAGGGAAAGTACCCATAAGGCTGGAATATTTCAACAAGACAACACCAACACTTTCATACGTAACTGGGTGGTCTCCCAAAAAAGGAATGTTGTTGGTGACAGGGGTGTGAGCGTCCGGTGTACAGAAATCGAGTTGATCGATAGTGACAATTTTGCCTCGATGGGGGAATTACACACATCGAAACACTGACGAGGCGACGACAGTCATAGCATAGAACCAACTTCTTCCAAGTAGTAGGTTGTAATTGAGGGGGGCATCGACCACCTTGACATCAACGGTAATAGTTTTTCCGCCCAACTAAACAACTAAGGATTGTAATAGTCCGTGTGGATGAAAACCTCGCCCATCGAAAGTGCATAACATCATAGAGGATTTGTTAAGGGTAGGTGATTTTAAGCCTTTCCAACAAGCTAAAGACATGACAGAAGTAGAGGCTCCCTCATCCAAGATAGTCCGGTGGATTTGTTGATTGTGAACAACAACATTGATTTGAAAAGCTAGTTGGTGGGAGAGTCGTGGTTGATGATCATCCAGATTAAACGTGAGGTTATTTGATGACTTAGGATCAAAAGAGCCAATGGCAGCTAAGAGCGTTCTACGTTGGCTGGGACAGTGTTGTAGAACTTCTAAAGCAGACATAGCACACGGTGCTTGAGCCAAATCTTCAACAATGTTGTAGTTTTGGGCAGCCCGTGAACTAGGATTAAAGGTAGACTTTCAGATAGTGCTCTTAGGGGGGTGTAAAATGGAGTCAAACGAAGGTTTCTCAATCTAAAGTGGCCCGGATGGAGGGCTAGCAGACGGAGGACTAACGGAAGATGGTAATGGGTCCGATACGGAACCGTTAGTAGTCTTCGACTTATCAGGTTTAACCAGTGTGTCATATGTCACAGTGCGAGTGGTCAGATTAACCCCATTAAACATGTAAATGTGGGCACTTGTCGAGGCCTCATCATGGGATTGGTTGGAACTGCCCCCTGGAGTGGGGGTTTGAGCAACCAAATATTGTTGCTGTGGAAAAGGCTGGGTAAGCACAGCGGGTTGTGAATTTCCCTTAAATATCTTGGCCACTTCATCGTGATGTGGAAATTCTCGGGTGTAGTGATCATCACCACAAATGAGACATGGGAATTTCAGTTTTCATTGTGGTTGTTTTCCGGCAGCAGGGGTTTGAGGTTGATTTTTTGTTTGTTCATTGTTGTTGTTTTTCTTTGGTTTATTTCTTGCTTTCTTCTTGCCCCCAGGTTGTTGTGAAGGGGTTTATTGGACCACATTCACCTCAGAGACATGAGTTTGAGGGGGGGTAGAAGAGGGTGCAGTCGAACTGGGAGCAGGCGTCAGAGTGGACCGTTGGATTGTTCCAGTCGACTAGGAAGTAGATTGGTTTTTGACGGAGCCAATAACTCCATCCACGTGTGAGGTAGATGATGGTTTGGATGGGTCATTGGTGGCATGGGTAGCATTTGGTATCAACTTGTACAGAGTACCAGATTGTGAATAAACTAAATCTAAGTACTGAGCTCGGGCAATAGCTTCTTCCTCGGTGACTACACCACCCATGGAAACATCACGAGCGATCTAGGGTAACAGTGATTTGGTGAACCATTCCGCTAATAATTGGTCAGGAATGACCACTTTGATTAGCCTTCGTCGTCGTCTCCATTCATGAATATGATCGGAGATATGGACGAAGGTTGTCTGATGAAGGGAGGTCAATAGTTCAGTACCCGTCTCGTATCAAATGGGTAGTTGGAAGTGTGTGAGGAAGGACATGGCGAGAGAGTTGAAATCATGAAAAGAAGCGCGTAGTAATTCAATATACCATTTTTCTGTAGAACCCGTAAGCGTTCATTGGAAAAGACGCAAACGTATAGAATCATCCATGAGGGAATTGGATGAACACCACAGATGGAAAGTCATCACATGGTTGTTTGGGTCTTCTCCGGACTTTCCATTGAATTTTGGAATATCAAAATGAAGTTTAGCTGGAATAGCTGGCCAAACCAAAGAATGAAAAATAGGATCATTCATTAACCGAGACAAGTCTGGAAGGTCCAGGGTTGCTAGGAAAGGTAGTTGTCGGTTAACCTGTGGGTAATACTGGTGTGGCATAGGGACACCAGTAGGGCCATACACTGGGTTATGYGGATAATTGTAACTAGTGGGCCCTCTTGTATAAGGTTGGTGTTGACTAGGGTACACAGGATTTGAGGTGTTTTGAGAAGCATGTGCGAGCGGAGGATAACTGGATGGGTTTTGAGGGTTATAGGCTGGATTTGGCGTTTGTCCATAAGGAGGTTGTTGTGGAGCTTGAGGATTGTGTCCCGCTGAGAACTGTGGGCTTCCTGGAAAAGGGATATTCCATGGATTGGGTGTGGTGGACACATTTTTTCCGTACGGTTGATGGTATGCTTCGGATTTAGGCTTCCCCCCAGCATGAGGGTTCCTTCTAAATGGAAATTTTCCTCCAGTGGGAGGATGCCCCCCCAGCTTGAGGTAGAGTTCCTGGAATTTGAGAACCAGACATAAATGACTGACCAGTACCGTTGAATGGATTAGGACCACCAAGACTAGTCCCTCCGAGTTGTTGGATAGGTATGGAACTTCCCAGCATAACTTGGGTAGTAGTGGCAGCGGAAGGATTCAGTGCTCTGTACCCAAAAGGGAGTGATGATGAAGGTCTAGGTGTTACAGGTGTGCCAATTGCAGCTTGGCTAACCACCACATTACCGACAGGAATAGTTGGATTGTGAGGGACCATTGTAGAATGGGCCGTCTGGAGAGAAAAAGTAGACCTTGGGCCAATAGACGATGTGTTTGGACCAACGGACGGTGTGGCTGAAAAAACGGTAGTACCGGTAAAATGGTTTAATGGTATGGTGTAGGTGAAAGGTGCGTCGACACCTATTCTTGCTCCATAAATATCCCGCACCATGCACGGTGGACTTCGAACAATGTCTGTAGTTCAAAAGGGGTTATCAGCTAAAGGGTTCGAATGAGACCTAGTCAGAATGTCAGAAGGATTGACGACGACAAATTCACCGACTGAATTCAGTTGGAGAACACGTCGATCATATCCCTCTGGAATGCGGAAAGCTTCCGGAGACTCTGAAACAATTCAAAAATTCTCTAAAGGAGTGGGAACTTCTTCTTTGGAAGTTGTAGTGTCTTGAACCTCACTCTGTTGAGGAGATTCCTCTGTAGAATGAGGGGGTAAAGGGGTGTTCCCTTCCATATTTTCTGGAGGAAGTCCCTATAGCCTCTGCGAACGGCGTGGAGGGTCGATGTTGGCGAAAAAGAGTCGGTGAAAAAGATCTATGGCCAACTACCAAAAAGAAACAACATATGCTAATAGAATCTAAGAATCACAACCAAACAAACAGGACCTTCTCTCGATGACCGTACTAGTTGGTGATGAAATCCAACGTCGTGTGATCAAGTCAAGAAGGGACGGGGATATGGTGGAACAGTTACAATGACGACTTGCTTAACAGACTTATGCCTTGGTGCAAGCTTCCACACCGTAATTGTGGATTTACCCTCCAAGGAGCCTGAGTGAGTTTGACCAATGTCTGCTCTAGGTACAGTGAGACTTCCCTTCACCATCACCTTGTGTAAGATCCTAAAGATTATGGCCACTAAGGTTACCAATTCACAGTCAGCCCCTGGGCGGGAACAGTTGACAGTCCAATCCAAACATACAGGTAGGGTATCTAGCCTGAAATCAACTTGAAAGGCTTCCACTCAACCTTGTGGGTATACCTTTAAGAGATCCCCATAATATGATTTGACCACTACAATTAGTCAAACCACAGAGGGATAATCTTCGTATCTCTCCCGAATGTGACCTCGTGCGTAACCCCTGTGTGAGAGGGGGATCCCAGGCAGACTTATACGACAATTGGATTCGACTCTCCCTAGCTCAGGATGCTAATGTTTGTTTTGGAAACTTTGGAGAGTTATGCTCATAGCCTAATCCAAAGTACTAATCCTAGTCTACTATTGGTGGAGGATCCTAGAAAAGAAAATGTTCTAGATAGTTTTTAATTAGCATTCATTTTATAGCTGTTCTTTACTCAAAAGGGGTGCATGGGAGTGAAATGGATGGAATGATGACTCAATCCTCAAAAATGCATCAAATATGATAAGAAGTCATTTATGTTCGATGAATATCTATTTAAGGGAGAGAGAGAGAGTTCTTTTCACTAACAAGCACTAATAAGGAATGCCCTCAAACAAATTTTCTTCAATCAAATCCGATGTGGTGTTAAAACCTTTTGAAAATACCTTCTAATATGTAAAATCAATCATGAAGATGTTTCTTTATTGTTTGTATCTGAATAATGATTAATTCAAAACAACACTTTTCCTGCCAATTATCTTTTTGGATCAAGGAAACTCAGACAAACACAAGCAGGTTTCGTACAAACAATACACCCTCTTGTCGTGATAAAAAACAAGAAGCAAAAGAAAAGAAAAAACAAAGAAAAATCAAGAAATTCACACCAAAAGAAATGTTGAAGAACAATGAACTCAACTAAAACCAAATGAAGAGGTTCGTAGACTTCTGATGTCTTTTACCAGAGTTTCTCGTTTAGTCAAAAAGGAGAGAAAGACAGTGCATTGGTTTCAAACTCCAAACAACAGAAAAACTCAACAATAATGAAGAAGGCTACGAAATCTAAACCGCAAGGTATTTGTTCCTCAAAAAGAAGGATGTCAAAGTTGAATGGGAAGAAGCATTGACTCACAGAGAGGCTTAGCAAGTGAGACACAGAGGTTAGACTCTGGAAAGAGCAATTCTGGAAAGGTTTTTTGGCCAAAAGAGGGTTGGCGCTCTGTTGTAAAGGCCAAGGAGCGTTATAGCGCTTTGTGTAAGGCAGTGAATGTTCGACAACATAGGTATTCCAACAGAGGACGAACACCTTCAATAACCACTCACATAACCAGATCAAAGATCAACACACCGATGTTTTCACGTGGTAAAACTCCTATGGGGAAACATCCACGGCCCCAGCCAATGCGGCCACTTGGAGCAGTTTATTAATGCAAAGAAAAAAGATTACAGAGAGATTTTACAAGAGAGTTTCTCACAATCGATCATCGGCAAATGA
>JZKD02S1736111.1:625005-638394 GCA_000966675.3 Picea glauca | reverse complement strand
GAGGCATGCTGAAAACCTCAGTGACACAGTGGAGGAACTGATTCACTTATGTGAACCAGAGACTGGGAGAAATCTCAACGACGAGGAGGAGAAGAGGTCAAATGAAGATCTCGTAAACTACCAAGTGGGCAAAAATAGAATTTCAAGTTGCCAGGTGGGAAATGGAAAGAGACCAGGTGGAGATATCATATACTGCTAGGGGAGAAGTGCTGAAAGTTCATATTGCCAAGTGGGTAACGAGATGGGATCAATTGATCTCATAGACTACCAGGTGTGCAACAGAAAATTCCCAAATTGCCAAGTGGGCAGGGGGAAAGAAACAAGATTGTCTGAAAGTCTCAGAAGATCAGAAGTAAGTTCACATTAGCAAGGAGAGATAATAGATGGAGATTCATGTGGATTTTCAGATCATGTGAATGAAGACAATGATAAGTTAAATACTTCCATCACAAAGGAAGGGGATTCGAAATGCATTCTGATCATTGGAGGAATTGAAGTATTCTTGCCACATAGCCCAGTTGAGGCTAGAGCTTGTGTTGCAGATGCAGTAGCAGCAGAAGGACTTCCAACATAAATGGTCAAGGAGGAGAATATGCTAAATTTTTCCCCAACAGAAGAAGAAGAGCATTCAACATAATTACTCAAAATTTTCAGCTAGGAATCTGAACAGGAGGTAACTGTAGTACTGGAGGTTGCAAAAGCAGAAGAAGTGGAAGTAGACAACATAGATTCTGCTGGTCTATGTGAATAATTGGAAGCCCTAGAGAGAAGGGTGACAGTGCAGAGCCTGCACATCCAACAGATCAGGTTGGAGACAAAGGGAGAATACCAGCCCAAGGAGTAGCTGGAAGAAGATGGAGATATGATAGTAGGAGAACTATTAGCAGCAAAGCTGTAAAAGGAAGAAGTTGAGCAACAACTCAGTGATAAGACTGTAGAAATGGAGTTTACAATAGGGTGGCAAGCTAAATCCACAGGAGATGGAGAAAATAACAAGGGGGACCAATATGATCCACCCATTGATAAAGACGAGTTGCAACAGAACATGCAGCATAAAGAGAGCCAACCACTAGAGCAGTTGGATAGGGAGATAGAAGAGATAAGAAGGATGATTTTGAGGTCAGCAGCAGAAACTGCCAGTGAGGAAAAGTTTAGTAGAAGAAACCCTGCCATAGAAGCAGGGAAGAAGAAGCAACATCGAAGCAGTGGAGCAGATGGACAGCTCCAAAGGACAGTTTGGGATCTAGGTGGATTTCAACAGAGCTGGGAAGCTCATGAGAAGGAGCTCATGAATTTTTTCGCAGTAGTGGAGTATGATGCAGGAGCATCACTCCACCTCAGGAAACGCGCCAACATGCCAGCACAAAAACACACAATGGAGAAAGGGAGAGGCATTAAACCTCCCATTTTTTTTTTAAATTTGAAATAATCCTATACAGATTTTCATGTTGTAAGGATGTAAATGCCGGGCCATGCCTTTTTACAGGTAGTGGTTGGATTTCATTTAAAAGGTTGCTTGTAGCAGGCCCAAATCGTAGTCAGGTTTGGGTAAACATTTATGAAAATTCAATGTAATGTATGAGGTTAGGTGAGAGAGGATGAGCTCACAGAGCCCCTCTTTGGTAAGGAGATCTTGTATCAGATTTCAAGAGGCAGAGAATGATAGAGAGTCTTAGGAGACTCAAGAAGTAGAATAGTTCTGAGAGAGAGAGAGAGAGAGAACTAGGAATTTGTTACAGTTCAGTTTTGTAAACATCTGTATACACACACAAAGATAATAGAAAAATAGTTTTTCTTGCATATCGGGTGTTTATGTGTTTCATGAATGAATGTTGTAGATATATGATAAGCTTTATTTACAGTAGGAAGATAGATTTCATTTATATTCATTGAAGTCTCGTAATATCATTCTGGATTCTTTAGGTTGTGCAAGGAGTGCATAACAGAACATCAGAGGTTCTATAGCCAGCGCAAGGAGTGTGCATCTGAACTCTGTGGAGTCAGAAAAGAACATGCTAGGAGGGTGCACCAGAGAGATCACAAGCTCAAGAAGAACCTCAAGGTTACTGAATACCTTAGAGGGGGGAATCTGCGAAAGAAGCACATAGAAACATAATTACTGAGAACTCTATCAAAACTCTGACAAGTGGGCATTGAGATGGTGCAAGTGTGCACAGAAGAAATCTGTGTTGAGTTTGGGAGAAACAGAGTTACTGAATACTCAGTGAGGAGAAGCTTTGCAAGGCGTGCATTGAGCAGAAAGACGCCAGGAGGGCAAGAAGTATTTCTTGTTCAAGAAATCCTTTAGATATGAGTTTGACGAAATCCCAAGAATGTAAGGTGTGTGTGGGGGATCGAATCTTCGTGGAGGTCATTATCATAAGGGATAACACATAGATTGTGAAAGAGCCAAACTTATTCTAAGTCCAAAATCTCAAAGGAGGGATAACATTACAAGAGCGAAGCGAGACCAAGAGTTGGGTTCGCAGGAATAAGTTCAAAGGCTGAGACCTTTTGAACATTGAAAAAATCTTCTAAGTTCTGAGAAGGTGGAATCTCAGGAGGAGGAGTGAAAACAACCGTATAATTGGTTGTGGAGAAGAACCTGGACCGTTAGATCTATGTCTAGGTAGAGGAGAAACGAGCACAGGGGAAACAGATCTCAACCATTAGATCTGAGCGTGTGGACCAACAACTGTTCGATCCAGAGGAATGTGCACGAGTTTTAACCCTTTGGAGTTGCATAGGAAAGAAGGCTTTGCGAGCTCACAAAGTCCTGACATCATAAAAACCGTCCATCGGAAGGGACGCATGGCAAGCAATCAACATTTTGCTGACTCGCATATCAGAGAAGTCAAAGGAACGACTTGTGATAATTCGTGAAGTGCGAACCCGCGAAAAGATTGCAGTCATTGATCGAGGAGAGATATGGACTGTTAATTGTCCAGGGAGAATTTTGGGATATCGGGGATCGGGAGTAGAAAGGTGAAGGATCCTCCGATTTCACGAAATGAGAAATCTCGATATGTCAAAGAGAGATCTCGACCATTAGATCTAGAGGAGCATGAGCCATCAGATTTGGGCACTTTGAAATATCAGAATTTCGGAAGTCAGGGATGTGAAGGAAGTTATGACTTGGAATTCGCAAGTCACGAAATCCCGATTCGCGAAAGGAGAATCTGGACCGTTGGATCTAGAAGGGATATGTTACAATGGGTTGGAAGATCCAGAAGGAGGTGGAGGTTGAAGAGTTGAAACAACCGAAGCTCAAAGAGCCCAAAGAGCCGAGAGCCATTGATCTGCGAGGGGACACTTGTCACCAGATTGTGAGCTCTGAGGGAAGTTACATTTAAGTTTCAGTTTTGAGAATTGAAATAGCCAAAGCTCAAAGAGTCGAAGCGCCAGGGAGCCGAAGAGCTTAAGCGCCAAATGCCAGAGAGATTCTGAGCCGTCAGATCACCCAAAGTGAATTTGAGCCGTCGGACTAGGAGATGAGACATGGCAGAAATATGTGAACTCTGGGTAAAGTTCCAGAGTGATTCATAGTCATTGGATTTAAGAGGACACGTGACAGGATTCCACGTATTTGGGGAAGGAAAAGGGTTGAGATTTGAGAACTCAGAAGCCCAGAATCTGAAGAGGATATCGATTGTTGATCAAGAGGAGGATTCCATGACTATTCATATGGTCAAGGAGGTCAAGGACTCGAAGTGAGAGCACAACTATTGATTGGGGATGTACGTGTCAACAGATCTTCCATTCCGAGAGATGCCCAGTTTGCAAAGGCGAGAAATTGAGAATTGAGATTCTCGAAGGCTGGACTCATGGAGGAGATCCTAGATATAGATTCAAGGGGACAAGTGGAAAAAAATATTCCACTCCAGAAGAGTGTCACGTAGTGGAGAGTGAAGTTTGAGAATTGAAACTCTTAGAGACCGAAAAGGTAGAGTCAACAACTGGCATTGATTCGAATAAGACTACGTGTCAACATATCATAGAGATTTGTGGAGACGCATGGAAGGAGGAAAGAAGAGAGGAATGAAGATCGATGATTGAGAGAAGAACAAAGATCATGGGGAGAAACACCAAAGGATCATGAGATCAATGATCGAGAAGGATTGATGGGCCAGGAAATGCTCGGATGATAATAATGCTTGAGTGGGCCGCAATTTCAACCATAGTTTTGGAAGGGAGATATGTGGCAGCTAGAGGAGGATTGTGGGGCGAAAAGTGGGTTGGTATAATACCACTCTTGCCCGCGCCTGCAATAGTGCATTATCACAAGGGCACATTCGAGGGTCGTGTGATGGAAGGGGATAGTAAAGAGGAGCTAGGGCCAGTGAACTAAAGAGCGCTGGAACGCACAGACAAAAGGTGTGGGTATCACATGACCTACACCAAAGGAAGAAAAGGGGCATGTGTATAATTTATGGGTTCATTCAGGAGCCCGTAGAGTCAATCCGACTTGAAACTTGGGATGATCCGGAGACCGGGAGGTTGCAGAACCTCGAAGGGGAGGGGGGGGGCTGCATCACAAAACCAGAGAAGGAGCATTGGGAAATAGTAAAGAGAGTTTTCAAGTATTTGCGTGGAACTACTAGTTATGGATTGTGCTACCAAGGAAGACCAGGTTTGGACAGAGTGTTGGATATACATGGCTTTGTGGATGCAGACTGGGCTGAATATATGGATCGTAGAAGATCTATAAACATGTATTTGTTTAACCTGTTTGGAGGCGCAATTAGTTGGATGAGAAAAAGATAGTCTGTAGTGACATTTTCAACTACAAAAGATGAATACATGGCAACCACTCATGCAAGAAACGAATAAATATGGTTACAAAGATTGTGTTTAGGTATTGGGTTGGTACAACAAGCTACAAGGATAGATTTTGATAGTCAGAGTGCAATTTTTCTGGTGAAGAACCCAACTTATCATTCAAAGACAAAGCATATTGATGTTGAATATCACTTTGTGAGAGAAATGGTTGAAGACAAGCAGGTGTTGTTGATGAAGGTGGACACTTTGAAGAATGTTTCAGATTCATTAAAAAAATATGTGAGCACTTAGAAGTTCTCTTGGTGTAGAGGATATATGGGCATTACTGCTCTGGATTGTTGACTATGAAACCTTGTAATCCCTTGTATGCAAAGAAAACAACAAGTGGGAGAATGTTGGGTATGTGTTCTATTCTTTGCATGGTTATAATTAGTGTCTACGTGGTTTTCACAGATGGTTTTCTATTTCTGGTTAAAGAATTAGGGTTGTGGACTATTTCTGGTTATTGGATGCTACGTGATCCTATATGTATACTGTATTGTAAACATTGTATGGGGTGAATAAATATAGAATATGCTAGTTTTCCCGGTTTGGGTTTCCAGGGGAAAAATATTTGTGTAATGTGTGTATTTTCCATTGTATCTTTTCTATTCTTTTATTGAAAATATGTTTGTAGTAAATGATTGTACAAGGTTAAAATATACACCTCCAAGGTAATAGTTTAAATCCATGCTTAAACCTTTCAGGGTTCCCTTTCTAGTATTTTTAAGGTTCTACCATACTTCTAAGGACTTTGGGGAATTCAGGTTTAAACAGGCTAAGGAGTTTCATCAGGGAATTGGGTGAAGATTTTCATGTTTTGCAAGCTTTCTGCCTAAGACAAGTGACTATTCACATGGAATAAGGCTCTCAAACTCTTACCAAGACTCTCTAGATGACAAGGTACTCCTGCCACTGTCCAAATGAAGGAGTACCTTGTCATCTAGAGAGTCTTGGTACATTGAGTATATATTATTGTGTAAGGTTGATTGCAGGTACTCATTGATACATATGAAGTTACGCAATTTTGAGGTAGCATGAAGGGTTGACAGTGAAAGTTTCATTATTGCAGAAAATACTGAAAAAAAAAACCCTATTTTTTGAGGTGTACGTGGGTATAGTGGAGAAGGGTGCATATGTATGTGGAATGGTAGTATAACAAGGCCTTTACATGAGGGAAAAGCCATGAAAACTTGAGGATATGAAGATGGCAGGTCTCCAAAGTCTGAAAGCAAGCTCCCAAGAAGGTCTACAATGATCATGTACAAAAAATCTATCTATAGGTTCAAAAGGTATGTCTTATTTCTATGTGTAGTTGGATTTTGTTGTCTACATGAGAAATGTTTATGGGGGTTTGAGAATTTTCCCTGGAGAGGCTATTGGTTGTATGGAATTTATTGTGTAAGTCAGATATATAGGAATATAGTGTTGGTGTATTTGATATCTATCATTGGTACATCTTGTTAGTGTTGAGGCACATCTTGTATTTCTTGGCATATGGTTAAGGGCTTTTGTGGTACATGGTTGAGAGCTTATAGTTTTGGAGTGCTTGTGAATTTGTTGATGCAATGTGAGGTTGTATATCAGTGAGGGTTTGATGTCTAGTCCATGTGAGGGTTATTATACTTGTTCATGATTATACACACATGTATGGAACATGACTTGAGAGATATAGAGGCACTTGGTTAAGGGATATGTATGCATAGGGAAAAACTACAGTTTGGACATAGTGTCAGGTTGCAGGTTGATGTGACAAAGGAAGTAAAGGGTCAGAGATTTTTAGGAAGGTGAAAACCCTAGTTTTTAGAAGGAGTTCAAAGGTTGCAGTATAGACAAGCCGCGTACATACACAATATACAATACATACAGGTCACATACATACGTGAGTTGCAACTCAGACAAGTCATGTACATACGCGAGCTGCAGCAAAGACAGGTCACGTACCTGTTGGTTTTTGTTGGTATAGGGAGGTTACAGGTACAGATTGATCACAACCTATTGGTACAGGTTGGTTACAGGTTGTTGGCACATATTGGTACACGTTTATAGTGGTATATCTTACAATGATAGTGTGGTAGGGGTTTCATTATTTCACTTATATTTCAGGGCGACAGGATGGGGTAAGGATAGGTGGTTGTATCCACCTTCCAGTTGTAGCTGGAGAACATAGGGGATTGTATCCTCCTTCTGGTTGTAGCCAATGAATTAGGGAGTTGGAGCTTACCTCAGGTTGTAGCTTGCAAATACAGGGGGTTGGATCTTACCTCAGGTTGTAGCCTGCAAATACAGGGGGTTGGATCCTCCTTCCAGTTGCAGCTGGAGAACAAATGAAGTTGGTTCTTCCAATAAATGTAATTCTTAAAGTCATATAAGAAAAAGCATTCTGTGGTTTTCTCTCGCATTGGGTTTCCACATAAAAATACTGGTGTAATGTGTATGTGTATGCTTTTTCATTGTTCATGGTTTATTTACTTTGCACTTATTGGATGATAATGCTATATTGATCATAAAGATAAATAACACTTACATACTATGGTTAAAAGGATTAAAAATCTCTATTACTGATTCACCCCCCCTCTCAGTAATCCAACAATTGGTATCAGAGCCAAGTTCCTTCAGAAATCAATTTAACCACTAAAAGGTAGATCATGGAGAGAAACAATATATATAAAAATGGAGTACCATAGTTTGATGGAAAAAACTATGCATTCTGGAGAAGAAGGATGAAAACATATGTACAAGCATATGGATTTGAGGTTTGACAATCAGTTGTAGATGGATATAAAGAACCAATAGTTCCGCCAACAAATTAAAACAAAAGAAACCTCAGTCTAAATAATTCAAAAGACAAAAATGCACTTCATAATGGTATTGGTGATTCAATATATGGAAAATTTATGCATTGCAGCTCTGTAAAGGAAATTTGGGACAAACTTCTGAATATTTATGAAGGAGATGTAAAAGTCAAGGCAACAAAGATTCAAACTTACAGAGGTCAATTTGAACAGATGAAGATGAAGGGAGATGAGAATATTTCAACTTACTTCTTACTAGTTGATGAAACAATGAATGCAATCAGAGGATTGGGAAAAGAAGTTTAGGAATATATAATTGTTTAAAATGTACTAAGATCTCTTCCAATGGGATTTGATCCTAAAGTCTCAACACTAGAAGAAAGAACATATTTGGATTCAATAGGCATGGATGAACTACATGGAATTTTCACAACCAATGAAATGAGAACCGAACAAGAGAATCCAGTTACAAAAGAAGAAACATTCAAAGCATCCAATAAGTCAAAGAAAAAGGGTAAGCAAAAGGAAAAGGAAGATAGTAACAATAGTGACATCTTAGAAGACGATGAAGAAGTATCCATCTTCGTCAGAAGATTGAAAAAGGGAACCGACATAAGATATAGAGGTAAGCTTCCATTGATTTGTTTTAATCGTGATAGTATTGGTCATTTTGCTAACAAATGTCCTCATAATAAAAACAAAAGAAATGAAGAAGATGATTCAAATAGCAAACAAATATATAAAGGAAAAATAACCAAAAACAAAGTCTTCAAGAAAAGTTTCTGCACCAAATAAGACAACTCCTCATTAGACGAAGATGAATTTAGTGAAAGTGAGATAGAAAGAGTTCTATTCATGGAAGTAGAAGAATTTGTTAAAGAAGACACCGAAGAAGACTATGAAGAGGCATAAGTTGACCACAAAGAAGAATTGTTAAGTGCCATAGATGTTATAAAAAGGGAAAAGAAGAAAAACAAATAACTATAGGCAGAACTAAAAAGAAAAGAGGAAACAAAAAATTCCAACTCTGAAGAATTAGAGAAGATGATCTCTAATTTAAAAATTCAAGTTGAAGAAGAAAAAAGAATCGAAGAAGCACTCAAAGAACAGTTGGAATAAAAAGACAGGATCATTGGAAATTTGGAAGCAGAGATTGTCACATTGAGAAAAGACCTTCAACATAAAAACATGCAGAATAGCTCTAAGGTTTTGGATAACATTATCAACAGTCAGAGGACACATCATGACAATTCTAGGCTAGGATACAATCAAACAGAAAGAAGATAAATCTCCAAAGCAACAAATCAAGAAACACATCCAAGAATCTATGTAGAGACAGTCATAGGAGACAAGAAGATTTACAAGGAAGATCACATGGACACTGTAATGTCCCCCTCTCCTTGATAATAACAAGATGGAATAAGTAATCTAGTCACCCCTCTAGGCTATAGTCCCATGGGTGAAAATGGGTTGAGGCAATAAAAGTTACTCAAGAATTAAAATGATTTTATTAAAAGGTGAATTTCAAGAAGAAAAGAAAAGGTGAAGGTAACTTAAGAAAAAAATCAAATCACAACCTTAGTAAAAAGAAAAAAGGAAACTCAACTGAGAATGGGAGGTATAAAAGAGAGAGGAGGTGCCTCACTTCTCATTCTTTTATATTTTCTCAATGTGATCACTTGAGCTCTACAACTTACTTTTTGAGGGTTTTGAGTCAAGAAACTCTAGAGGCCAACAAGGAGGTGAAATATTCCTCTGTTCCTAGTTCAAGCTTAGCCAAGGAGGCTCAATATACCTCCCTCACCATTCTATCCATTCATAGGTATTCATCACTAAGGATTTGGAGGCTAGGGCGCGAATGTGAATTATTTTCCAATAGTGAGGCACAACTCCAAGGGAAGAAGTGTTCGATTTGTTAGCGATAAAAAATGCACTGGTATTTTTGGAGTGTCTTCTCAATTTTTATTTATAACACTGATTTCTAAAGTTTTCTAGCCAGTATCTTACCTTCCAGGTCTTCATCAAAGCTCCCATTGATCACTCTTGCCCAGATTGCCTTATCTCTATGCTTCTTTAACAACAAATACTCAAAATGCAAATAAAATGTTACATAGCCTACAATCCTAGCTTTATTGGCTTTTATATCCTCAAATAACAATATGCACCTTTTTTATGAAGTGGTGGGTGCTCGAGGTGATTCTAAATTAAATCCAAATACCTAGTTTAGGCCCACATTCCACCAAACCTACACTAAAGCCAAAGCTATGAGTTAAAGCTACATGTCTATTCCTATGACTAAGTCTTGGATCTTGTTTTAAACCAAACTAAACATGGTCTTTCTAAACTATCAAATATTCACTATGATCCAACTCCATGAGTCAAGCTGCAATTCAATCCTTAGGTCAATACATGAAGTCTTAGAAATGCAAGTGTCAAAAGCCCGTAGGCTGCCAAGTGTTTGATGATATAAGCACCAAAGATTGCACAACTATCCAATGAAGAAATGTAGCATTTGTTGTTGGAATTTCCAATAGGACGAAGGCATCTGGCCATGAAGAGGAGTGTAGAGCCACAAGCACTTGAAAATACACAAATGATAAGGATCAAAGACATTGATTGTGGCAACAAGTCTGCAATAGGAGTTCTAAGGGTATTATTGCTTCGGGTATTAATGATTAAAAATCCGACAACAAAGCAATTGATTCATCAAAGGTGTTAGATGCTTGCTACCAGCAGACGAAATGATTTAGGTATCATCATTAGGTAAAGCACATATCCCTTCTGGGTCAATTGCAAATGCTTCAACGATGTCATTGTTCTCTGCGCACTTTTGTGTGTTTTTGTCAATGTGCTCTTAACTATTCAATCCTACAGAAATGACGAAGATATCTTCAATGGCACTCTGCGGTGTTGAGAAAAACTTATTACATATTTTGTAGTGATTGCAGAGATTGAAAGGGTTCATAAAATCTCATGTTATGGCACTAATGTGCGCCTCCTCATGATTCATGAGATAAATAAGTCATTTGTTTCAATGCTTCATACTCTACTTTCATCCTCGAACTTAGGGTTTGTAAAATTCATGGCCATGGTCGCAACATACAAACTGGGAGTGGCCAAGGTTTATCCATATCCCACCTTCAAGTATATCCTACAGAAGACTCGATGGCATCTTTGTGTGAAAAGGTGTGCAAAAAAAGAGTTAAGCATTTTTATAACAATGGTGAACTTCAGTAATTCTTTTTGACTCATATGGAGCTCTAAGCACGCCCCTTTACCCAATTGCAGCTTCCAATCAGCCTTCTTCTACAAAGAATAGTCCATATGACTATACTAAAAGTGGTAATCCTACTCACGATTCATTGGGAGATCTGTTAGCAATGTTAGAAGGTGCAGATCAAGCATTTTGTTTCACAAATGGGATGGTTTCTTTGCCTGTTGTCATCCATTTTGTAGAAGTAGGTTTACTGGGACAAATGTTGCACTCACCATGGTAAACTCTTCTCTATATAACTATCAAATTGGGTCAAGAGCTTTACAGGTACTTCTACAATCAGTCAGGAACATGTTAAGCAGGGAATCGACAATACAGAGAGTTGCAAAGAACGAAGGATATCAGATAGTCACAACAAAATGAGAACCAGAACCTCATCCAGAACCAGAGCCAATATATAAAATGATCACTATTACAACTCAACACTTTGTAGTATGCTTATCTATCATTGTTATTTCCGCCAGTGTAAGTGTCTTTGGAATTTCTGTCGAATCATCACAGTGTCCATCTGATTCAAGGGGAAACAATGTGCATACAATTATTCTACTTATATAGAAGAGGTTGTATGCCCAAGAATGTCTAAAGGCAAAGGTCATATTCCAGATAATGGTAGATGTGATACAAGAAGCAACATTAGATTGCAAACTAGGTTCTTCTTGTAGAGATTTTTATGATGAAAATGATCATGATAATGCATCAATAGGGTTAAGGGAAAACCATGAAGAGCAGACAATCCAAAGAAATTTTAGTTTTGTAGTTTTTAAGACTTTTTGAATGCTTTCACTTTCGAAAACTTAGACCAGTTTCAAAAGGCATTGTTACCTGCCGAAATCTCTTCTTTCGACAGCTAACCCTATTTCATTTCAGGCCTATAAGCCACCGAAATCACACAGACATGCATAATGTTAGTATCTTTGCTCAGACTGAATGTTTTTGCTGCTAAATCATCTCAGCAAGGTTCTAAATGAATTATAAAATTAAATGGATAGAGATTACTCTCTCTTTTAAGTTTTGAAGCCAATACAAAGGAGATAAGGGTTGAAAATATTTTTCTATTTTTAGTTAAAGATATGCCCATGTGTCATAACAGAAGCTGGATTAGCCTTGTCATCATTTAGAATACTTATGCAGTTGTTGAAGACTTTAGATTTAGATAGTGATTTGATTTCTTTTATATAGGATCTATTCCTATTGTTTTGTAACTAGTTTGATATTACTATTCTTATTATAATTCGATCCTCCTTTATAGGATCTGAAACTGCTTTGTAAAGACCATAAAGTCTATTGTTTTGGATGACTGGGGGTTCAAATTTGGAAAAAATTTCATACTCTATACTTAAGCTTCTCATTTGCAGACCAAATAATACAAGTTTCTTTTTCATTACCTGTTCAGAGACCAAATAATACAAGTTTCTTTTGCATTACCTATTCGGATTCATATTTTCTCTGTCTATTCTATATTTGCACATGGATGTTTAATTCGTGTCTATTCTATTTTTCTAAAGCCTGATAGTTGTTATCCTATCTTTTCTTTAATGAGTTGAATTGCAAATATCTTTTACTCATTGTGACTGGCCATTCATATATCTTTATGTGTGAGTCTGCTGGCATAGTAAGAATTCTCCATACATTCACTTAAGTTACAAACCCTCTAAACAGTGAGAGTTAAAAGCCTTGTCATTTGGTAATGTTTATGCATGTCTTGAGAGAGTAGGTCTGATTTAGTCATCTGACTTGATCCAATTAAGAGAATATTATACACTATTGAGATATTAGTTAAGTTACCAAGCATCTCTGAGATACAACCTAAGAGAGTTTCCTGTAGTTGTAACACAATTTTATCTAGGGAGGCTAGATAATCCTTTCCACATTTTACAGGGTTCATTTCTAGGTTCATAGTTCCCTTTTGCAGCCTTTACTTCAGGGTTTCTCTTATTATATGATTTTTGGTGGATTGGCTGAATTTCTGAAGGAGGAAGCAAATCTCATCGAGGAGGCTTAGAGATCTTGAGGAGGATTCAAGGGTTTTAACCCTAGCTTGCTCCCATTCATCTACTTGGAACCTGATCTACATTTTGATTGTACTTTGGATCTATTTGGAGGTCATTGACTAGAGGGTCAAAATATTGAGTTTATCCAACCATCCAGGGTCGTTTCAGTCCCATATCTAGACACACAAAGAGTTACCAACCCAAAAATGAGGGTTCTAGCTGTAAAGGGAAACACATTGATCTTGTAATAATCCATATTTAGTTGGGGAAGCCCATGAGGCTCTATGTCTTTCTATATTGTACCATATCTATAGATCCATGTATGGAGATCACTTAGATTATTAAATAAAGGTCATATCTAAATCTTTCTATCTTTGTTTGTGTATTTTATTCATTATATTGTGTTCCAGTCTTGTTGTGTTGTCATCTATGTAATAAAACTCAACAAAACACTTCAACACATCTTTCTTTAATAAAAACCTGCAAAACAAAACACCAAACACCAAATGCA
>JZKD02S1736111.1:608474-622049 GCA_000966675.3 Picea glauca | reverse complement strand
CTTATACTATTGTTCATTTCTCATTGGATATAATTGAATGGTTTAAGTATAAGTTGAAAAAGGTTTTAAATTGTACTTGATACTGATTCACCCCCCTCTCAGTATCAACAATATTGTGTTCCAGTCTTGTTGTGTTGTCATCTATGTAATAAAACTCAACAAAACACTTCAACACATCTTTCTTTAATAAAAACCTGCAAAACAAAACACCAAACACCAAATGCAAAATCCTATTTCTTGGCCAAAATTGCTTGTGAACATTACAGTGGTATCAGAGCGAATTTCCTTTGCCATCCTGTGCAAAATACATATGAACATGGGACATCTAGTAACAGGTATTTCATAAGGGGAAGAACTTGAAGCCAGTATGGGAGAGACTCATGAAATGTAAAATGCTACATCTGAAGAGGCCGAAATGTTGGATGAAAAGGTATCTCAGACAATGAAGAATGCACTACAGAATAATCAAGAATCTATGCAACACAACCTTGAGGAAATGCAAAACCACCTATCTTTGGGGCAGACAAAACTTAAACTATCCTTTGCTAGTTTGCAAAGAGGGAAAGACAGAATGATAGCTTTGTTGGAGGAACAAAGTAAACATCAAGGTATTCTCTCTCAATATTTGATGGAACAAAGACATGGTAAATACCCACCCTTATTTGGTGGAAGTCATGATGCTGGTGGATCTCGTGGGGGAAATAGAAACCATGTGGAGTCCATACATATAGGTCATGTGGGGGAGCATGGGCCAAATGATGGAATACCAATTCCATTTCACACATCTAGTAGGACCACCCCTAGGTTGTACATGCCTACCTTCCTAGATACACATAGGAGGGAAGATAATGCCTTGGATTCAAAAATTCTGGGTGATGAGTGGGAAATTACAGAAAGGGAATACAATGCCATGAGCACAAGATTCAAAAGACAGGTTTCTATGGGGGAGTATTTCCACTTGAATATGAAAACTAGATCCAAGGAGCATTACATAGGTGTTAGTGAGATTGAACAAAGGGTTTAAAGAATGGAGTTACCCTCCTTTGATGGATCAGATCACATCCAAGTTACAACATGGGTGCAAAAGATGGATTCTTACCTCCAATTGAATCCTATGGAGGAAAGATAAGCTATCAAGTTTGAAACTTTATATATTATGGGGAAGGCACATGAGTGGTGGTTCCATGGAATAACCACATTGGGCCATAGACACATCACCCCTTATCAATAATTCACACAAAGAATCATTGACGTGTTTGACAAAGGAGACCCAGATCACCATTTAAAGGAGCTTACACAACTTAAGAAAACAGGTTCAACTGAGGCCTTTATTGGGGAGTTTCAAAGAGTATAAGTGATGGTTCTAGATATGGCAGAATCTAGATTACCTATGTTGTTTATAGATGGAATAATTGAACTAGTAAGAGGATGGGTTAATGATTTTAAGCTTGTGATCTTGGAAGATTCTATTGAGCGCCAATGGAAAAAGTAAAGGGGAAGTTGGATGAAGCCATAAGAAGGGATTTATGAAGGAAACAACTTTTCTTGACTTGCAAAGAGCCTTGGCAGCCAGGTCATAGGTGTTTGGGCAAGGGAATAATTCACTACACATAAGTGATATCTGACAGTGAAGAGGAGACATATGAGGAAGGGGGTGGAGCTATCCATGCTATGCATACCATCCACAAGGAGGAATATTAAGCCTTGCATGCACAAGGTAGTGGGGCATCATTACCCCCTGATGTAGGACTCAAAAAGGTCACCATTGACTCTATGAGTGGGGTGCCTAAATTTAATAGCTTTTGGATAAAGGAAGTTGTACAAGGACAAAGGGAAACAATGCTGATATATGGTTTGGATTCTCATAATTTCATTGACATGGCTATGGAAGAGAGGAGGCATATCCCTATAGTTTATTTTGAGGGCTTCTTGGTTGAAGTGGTAGGAGGGCGTACTATTGCTTGTGACAGGTACATTCCACAGATGAGCTTGACATTGGGAAGATATACTTTGATACATGACTTTTATGTAGTGTATATTCTAGACACAGATATCATTTTAGGTGTGCAATGGCTTAACACCTTGTGGACAATCACCACTAATTAAAAAACCATGGAAATGTCCTTCAACACAGTATAAGGAAAAAGAGTCATGCTTAAAGGGATGAAAAAGGATTATCCTAGAGTGGTGACAACCAAGAAAATTCATGCCATATTTAGGCAAGAAGAGATAGTCTTTACAATTGAATGCTTCATCATGGACACAAATGATGGGACAAACAAACAATACCCTCCAGATATAAAAAGGATCCTCCACAAGAATAAAAGGGTCTTTGAGCCTATTCCTCTAGGGAAACCACCATACAAGGGGTTTGAACATATTATAGAATTGGAAGAAGGGGCCAAACCACTCATCACTACCCCTTACTGACATCCCACGAAGCAAAAGGACAAGATAGAAAGTGACATCAAAGAATTACTAGACATGGGGCATATCAGGCCAAGTTTAATCCCATTCACATCATCAATTGTGTTGGTCAAAAAGAAGGATGGAACTATGCACATGTGCATAGATTACGAAGCATTGAATAAGAAAACCATCAAGAAAAAATACCCCATTCCTAGAATAGATGAACTATTGGATGAACTACATGGGGCAGTGTATTTCACCAAAAATGATTTGTGCTCTGGATACCATCAAATCAAGATGAGGGAGAAATACATACACAAGACAACCTTCAGATGCCATTTTGGACACTATGAGTTCCTTGTTATGTCTTTTGGCCTTACCAATGCACCAACTACCTTTCAATCCTGCATGAATCCCATGTTTAACAAGAAACTAAGGAAATATCTTCTTGTCGTTTTTTATGATTTGTTGATTCACAAAAAAACTTGGGAAGAGCATCTCAGACATGTGGACCACATTTTGAGCATTATGGAGGAGTAGTCTCTATATGCCAAAGAATCAAAATGTGATATTGGAATGATAGAGGTCCTCTACTTGGGACACATTACTAGAGCAAAAGGGGTACATGTACAACAAGAGAAGATTCAAGCTATCATTGATTGGCCCACACCCAAAATTCTTACAAAACTTAAAAGTTTTCTTGACATCTACAGTTACTACAATTTTTTTTTCAAAGGGCTCTCTCATCTTTGCGCACCCCTAACTGATCTGACCAGAAAGGGAGCCTTTGACTGGAATGATGAAGCCTAGTCAACATTTGAGAAAATGAAGAAGGTGATGAGTAATTGTCCTATGTTATCTTTACTTGATTTCTCTCAACCTTTCATTTTAGAATGTGATGCATATGGGGAGGGTGTTGGAGCAGTGCTCATGCAGAATAGGCATCCTATTGCCTATGAGATCCGAAAATTGAGGGGTCCTGAACTATTGTACACCATTTATGACAAAGAAATGCTAGCCATAATTTATGCTCTCGCCAAATTCAAACAATATCTAGTGGGAGTGAAATTTGTGGTCAGGACCGACCATAACAGTCTCAAATACTTCCTTGCACAGAAGGATCTTAATGAAAGGCAACATAAGTGGGTAATAAAAATCTAAGCATACAAATTTGACATTGACTATGTCAAAGGGAAAAATAATGTGGTGGAAGATGCCTTATCTAGAAGGCCTTCAACATACTCTATATCCGAAATATCTGTTGATTGGAAGTATCTCTTATTGGTAGAATACTCAAAGAACAAATTTATGTGTGAATTGATGGATTGACATATACAGGATGATAGGTACAGGATTATGTATGATGTTATTTATTACAAGGGAAGGATATTTTTGGTTCTAGGATCCTCATTCAAAAGGAAAGTGCTTCAAGCATTCCATGATTCTTCCTTAGCAAGTCATCAAGGATTCCTTATAACATATAGGCAAATCAGGGAAATGTTTGCTTGGAAGGGTTTGAAGGGAGAGGTTATGCGCTATATCAAGGAATGTACTCTTTTTCAATAGAACAAGGATGATCACACACATATTGCAGGTCTATTACATCCCCTCCCTATTTCTGAGCAAAAATGGGAGAGTGTATCTATGGATTTTATTACAGGTCTTCCCAAAACTCAAGGAATGATTGCATCTTTGTGGTGGTTGATCGTTTGACCAAATTTGTGCACTTATTTTCTATCTCCATGGACTTCAACACATATCAGGTAGTAGATTTGTTTCTCAGAGAGGTATTTAGGTTTCATGGGCTACCCAAGAATATAGTGAATGACAGGGACAATAGGTTCATGAGTATCTTCTGGCAGGAGTTGTTTTAGCTAGTAGGCACTAATTTAAATCCCAACACTAGCTACCATCCACAAAAAAATGAGAAAAATAAGATTGTGAATAAGTGGGTGGAGGGGTATCTCCGCAATTATGTATTGGGGAAGAAAAAATCACGGGTCAGATGGATTTATTTAGGAGAATATTGCTACAACACTACTCATGATATGTCTATTGACATGTCTCCTTTCAAAGATTTATACAGTTATGAACCCCTCACCTTCGTTGATATTGTATTTGGAGACAACAAAGCTCCTATAGCTAAATAATGGATACAAGAGAGCTAAGACATCCTCAAGGAACTCAAATATCATTTGCATAAGGCACAAAATCAACAAAAAATGTATGCTGATAAACATAGGGTGGAGCGCACATTTGAGGTAGGGGACTTGGTGTACTTGAGACTACAACCATACAGACAATCATTCCTTAAGAGAAAGGGCGCAAAAAATCTAAAACCTAGGTTCTATGGTCCATATAGAGTGCAAAGGAAAGTTGGGTCAGTGGCATATGAGTTAGAACTACCCCAAGGAAGAAAATTTCACAATGTCTTCCATGTATCTTTCTTGAAAAGAGCCTTGGGACAACATGTCATAGCTAATTATGAGCTACCACCTATTGATGAGGAGGATTACTTGACCTTGATACCAAAATAGATTTTGGAAGTAAGGGAAAACCAACTAAGAAACATGAGCATCAAGGAATACTTGGTTAAATGGAAAAATCTACCTATAGAAGTTTCCACTTGGGAGAATGAACAAGTGATACAATAGGCATGTTCATGATTTCTTGTGGGTAAGCAATTTCTAGTAGGGGAGACTATAATGTCCCTCTCTCCTTGAAAGTAACAAGATGGACTAAGTAGTCTAGTCACCCCTCTATACTATATTCCCATGGGTAAAAAGGGGTTGAGGCAATAAAAATCACTTAAGGAATTAAAGTGATTTTATTAAAAGGTGAATTTCAAGAGGAAAAGAAAAGGTGAAGGTAACTTAAGTGAAAAATCAAATCACAACCTTAGTAAAAATAAAAAAGGAAACTCAACTGAGAATTGTATTGGGAGGTATAAAAGAGAGAGGAGGAACCTCACTCCTCATTCTATCCCTCCCTCGCCATTCTATCCATTCACAGGTATTCATCACTCAGGATTTGAAGGCTATTATGCAGATGTGAAGTATTTTCCAGAAGTGGGGTGCAAAGCCAATGAAAGAAGTGTTAAATTTTCTCTAGGGAGGCTAGATCAACCGTTCCACCTTTTACATGGTTCATTTCTAGGGTTATAGAGCCTTTTTTCAACCTTTACTTCAGGGTTTCTCTTATTATATGATTTTTGGCGTCTTGGCCAAATTTATAAAGGAGGGCACAACTCTCACTGAGGAGACTTAGATATCTGGAGGAGGATTCAAGGGTTTTAAGCCTAGATTGGTCCCATCCATATAATTGTCACCTGATCTACATTTTGATTGTATTTTGGAGCTACTTGGAGGTCATTGACTAGAGGGATGAAATATTGATTTTATCCATCCAACCAGGGCCATACCAGTCCTATATCTAGACACAGAGAGAGTTACCAGCTCAAATATGAGGGTTCCAACTGTAAAGGGAAACACATTTATCTTGTAATAATCCATATTCAATTGGGGAAGCTCCAAGAAGCTCTATATATTTCTATATTGTACCAGATCTACAGATCCATGTATGAAGATCACTTATATTATTAAATAAAGGTCAGATCTAAAGATTGCTATCTTTGTTTGTGTATTTTATTCATTATCTTGTGTTCCAGTCTTGTTGTGATGTCATCTATGCAAAAAAACTCAACAAAGCACTTCAACACATCTTTATGTAATAAAAACCTATAAAATAAAACACCAGACAACAAACATAAAACACTATTTCCTGGCCAAAATTGCTTGGGAACACTACACACACTCCACCTAGAAGATTCAAATTTCAGAATCAATGATAGTCAGAAACAAGTAGGCCTAAAGAAGAAGAAGGATTCATAAGAGTAACTCCTTTCAGAATATCTTCAACAACCAGGTATAAAACTATCTTTTTTGGTTTATGTTATTCATGTAGTAATTTTGGACATAAAGTTGTAAATTGTAGAGAAAACAACAAAAACATAAACAACTTTGAAAGTCATGCCGAAAATGGTTATCCAAGAAATCCTAGTGAAACACATAGAAGAAGCTACAACATGTTTGAATCCTTGAGCACTGAAGTGGAATGATACAAGTGCAAAAAAATTGGACACATTGCCAAAGATTGTAGAATGACAGTCCCTCCTAGAGAATCACAACAAAATAACAACAGTCACAGACATGAACCTCAACAAAGAATACATATAAGAAAATATAATCAATATAACAATGAAGAATGCACACTTGTTGTACAAGCTAAACATGAGAAGTGTGGTTGGTATGTTGACAATGGTTGCTCAAAGCACATGACATGTGATGAGCATATGTTTCTAACAATGAGAAATGAAAGAGATGGATCAGTCTCTTTTGGAAACGACAATCAACTAGAATCATTGGAAAGGGCACAATCAGAATTGGAAACAAGGATACCAAGGAAGAAAATGTTCTACTAGTGGAATATATGAAACATAATATTGTAAGTGTAAGTCAAATGTGTGACCAAGGTCACAAAATTATGTTCGATTCATAGAAGTGCGAGATAAGAAAAACAAATTCAGAAAAATTGGTTGCAACAGTTGTAAGAACTTCAAACAACATATATGTATTAAGTGAAATTGAAAATGAAAAGTGTTGTCTAGGAAAGGAAGATGAAGTTTGGATATGGAACAGAAGAATCTGTCACATAAATTTTGACAACCTCGTCAAAGTTAGAAAAAAGGAAGCAGTTAGAGAAATTCCCCAGATCATGAAGCAAACCAACACATTATGCAAGCATTGTCAACAAGGAAAGCAAACAAAGACCAGGTTCAAATCAAAATAATACTTCACAACAAGACCACTGTAAATTTTGCATATTGATCTAGTTGGACCAACTAGAAAAAAGGGTTTAAAAGGTGAGAAATATTTTATGTTATTGGTTGATGATTATACAAGGATGATTGTAGTTTGTTTTCTCAGGAAGAAGTCATAAGAATTTGAAAACTTCAAGGAAGAGGTTGAAAATGAAATGGATTCAAAAATCAAATGTTTGATATCTGATAATGGAGGAGAGTTTACTTCAAAGTAATTTATGGATTTCTGCAGCAAACATGGAATAAAAAGACAATTCTCCATTGCTAGGAGACCTCAACAGAATGGAGTGTCAAAAGAAAGAACAAGACAATACATGAAATGGCTCGAACAATGTTAATGGAATCTAAGTTGACATATGTTTTTTGGAAACATGCAGTGCATATAATAGTTAACATTCAAAACAGAGTAATGCTCAAAATTAACAGTGATAAAACTCCCCATGAGCTATGGAAAGGAAGACCAGCGAATGTGAATCACTTCCGAGTTTTTGGAACCAAATGCTACATCAAAAGAGAAGATGGCAGAATGGGAAAGTTTGATTCTCGTGTGGACAAAGGCATACTTGTTGGTTACTCGAGTATAAGGAAATCATAAAAAAATTTCAATCTAAGGCTCAACAAAGTCTTGGAAAACATCAATGTAACAATTGATGAGATAGATGGATGGGAAATAAAGGAAGAAAAAAGGAGTTAGTGGAACAGGTTTACGAAGAGGGAGAAAATGATGAAGAAGTAGCAGAAGGGGAAGATGAAGAAGATCATATAGAAGTAGAAGAGAAAGAACAACAAGCACTTCCAAAGACACCTAGCAAATGAATACAAAAGAATCATCCCTCAATTCAGATTATCGAAAACAAAGATGCAAGAGTTGAGACTAGAAGAAGAATTTGTTTACCAGAACAACTACACCTAACACTCTTATCTTCGATTGAACCAATTTTTTTTGAAGAATCCAACAAGAATGAATTCCGGAAAAGGGCCATGGCTGAAGAGTTGGATCAGATAGAGAAGAATGACACTTGGGAATTGGTTCCAAGACTAAGTTACACGAATGTGATTGGCACAAAGTGGGTCTTCATAAATAAATTGAATGAAGATGGATATATTACAAGGAACAAAACTATATTGGTATGTAAAGGATATGCATAAGTTGAAGGTATCGACTTTGAAGAGACATTTTCCCCAGTTGCTACAATTGAAGCAATCAGATTGATCCTAGCTTATGCATGCTCCAAAAATATTAAACTGTATGACATGGACATGAAATCATCATTTTTGAATGGGGAACTAGAAGAAGAAGTCTACATTGAGCAACCAGAAGAATTTCATTTGTCAGAGAATGAAGATTATGTTTGGAGGTTGAAGAAGGCCTTGTATGGTCTAAAACAAGCCCCCATAGCATGTTATTCTAGACTGGAAAAATATCTACAGTAGCAAGGGTTTAGAAAAGGAAATGAAGACAACAACCTCTACATCAAGGTAACTCAAGATAGTATTTTTGTTGGAGTTAATTCACACACACCTAGGATTTATTTTTCCTAAGGTTTTTCCTATGTTTATTAGTCATTATTTTGTCTCCTATAGATTAGGAAGATTATTCCTCTTGGGAGAATATTCTCTTCAGTTTTCACTCAGTTTGATCAGTTGAGTGGAGTCTAGATGCTAAATTGGTATTGTTACCATGAAAAATTTAGATCATCACCAGCTAATGCACATTGTCCTTGGGATCATCGCCAAACTAGTGCATTACTCATGATTCCATGATCTCCTCCTCACTTCACTCTATTTCATCCAGTTAATTGAAGCCTGATAGACTAATTAACTCAGCTAGGTGGCAATTCACTCTCGTAACTGCCCGAGAGACTATAATAGGTTGAAATTTTCTTCCGTAACTGCTAGTGTGTGTACATATCACTCTAGAACACCACTATGGAACATTGGCTTCTCCTCCAGTTCTCATTTGTTGATTTATACAGAGTATTTCATGTGTAAATTATCAATTATTCATTTGGTTAATGATAATTCTTCCATTCTTTCTCTCATGTTTATCTTTTCTTCTATTTTCTTTGCAAATGTGTATGTAAATTCCCAACTAGATCTATTCTATGCAGTTTCAACACATTTACATGGTATCAAAGTTGACAAACTGCTAGGGAAAATCGACACCAAATTATTTTTGCAGGTACCGAAGATTGAAGACAACAGAAAAATGAAATTTTCAAAAGAATTCATTCTTACACCTTACAATTAATTTGCATGGAAGGAGAAGATGATCATGCATCTTCAAAGCAGAGGATTGTACAGGTTAACCATGAACACAAATACATAACTGGAATCCACCATAGAAAAATCCAAGTATCTAAATCGAATGGATGAAGCATTCAAAACAATTTGCAGTCTCATTTCTCCTGATCTCATTTTTCACATATCTCCTTGTAAAAACCCCAATTAAGCCTGGACCACCATGGAAGGGCTCTTTGTAAAACAGGATGAGGTGAGGGGACACATGCTCGAGGTGGAATTTCTCACATTGGATCCAAAAATCTTCTTGACAATATCCAAGATTTCTTTACAAAATATAAGGATTTATTGTCGCGGCTTGCGGGGTTGATAAATATAAGGAGAAGAAACAAATGGTTTTGACCATTCTCTCCAATATTGGTCCTAAATTCTCAGTGTTTGTATCCACATTCCATTTATTTAGATTCTCCTCTGGAGCCACCTCGAAGATGTCTTTTCTTGAGGAATTTATTGAATCTCTGACACAAGAGCAGACCAAGCTCATCAACATGGGAAAAATCAAAGGCCCAAAGGCACATGCACTTACTATGAAATATGGATGTGGTCATCAATATCATAAATCTAAATATAAATACAAAATTAAATCTCATGCAAATCCAAAGAATTAAGGGTAGTCAAAACCCTTCAACGATGCCTTTGAATCCAAAGGTGGAAAGGGAAGAAAAGGAGAGAAATGCACATACTGCCATAAATGATTTTATGCATAATCCACATATATGAAGAAACACACACACACACACACACACACACATATAATGACTCAAATAATTGAGCAAAAAATCCTTGGATATCGCATCCTTGAGGGTGCCAAGAAGAATAAGCCAGAAGATCAAAATCCCAAGAAAGACAATTCTAGCCATGCCTTGATTGCCAACAACTCCTCTCCTGATGCTTGGATCATAGATTTAGGAGCATCACATCACATGGCTGCCACAAAATTAGTCTATTCTTCATTGGATGCATGGAAATTTACTCCTATTTTGATGGGGGACAACTCTCCATTCGAGGTCACTGACGAAGGAAGGATTGAACTCACCAACGGAAGCTTCGAGAATTTGATGCACATTCCCAAACTTTTTGTCTCTCCATGTATCAGATGAAAAATTAAGGCACCAAAAATAAATTCATATTCACACATGATGTAGTGGATATATATGACATGCAAACCAATTCCAGGGTTGCTATTGGTGAGGTAAATCATCAATCTAGGCTTTACACATTTTTTTAATTTATTGAACTAGATTCTGCTTTACTGCTTACCCATGCTGATGAAAGCAGTAGGACATGACACGAAAGGTTTGAGCATTTAAACTTCATATATATGCAACAAATTAGCAAGAAAGGATTGGTTTATGGTCTACCAAACATCCATTTCTCCAAAGGAATCTGTGAGGGTTGTGTTCTTGGAAAAAACTCTCAGGAGAAATTCGACAAAGGAAAGACTCATACAGCTTCCTCTCCTTTAGATCTGATCCACAGTGACTTTATGGGCCCTTTTCCACATCCATCAACCAACAAAGCAAGGTACATGATCATTTTTTTTGTTGATTTCTCATGCTTCACATGGATTTTCTTTCTCAAGAAAAAATCAGAGGTCTTTCAACACCTCAAAGATTTCAAAGCCCTGGTTGAGACACATTCAGGAAAGAAAATAAAAATCCTCTGAACCCATAACAGGGGATAGTATGTCAACCATGTTATCCAAAATATTTTTCATGAGGCAGGGATTCATTTGCCACACACAGTTCCCTATACTCCACAACAAAACATAGTTGTTGATCAGAATAACAAATCTCTAAAAGAGATGGCCTCTTCCATGCTACATGCAAAGTCACTTCCACAGATATTATGGGATGAAGAAATTAACTGTGCAACCTATATCCAAAACAAATATCCCCATAGATCTGTTAGGGATAAGACCCCCTATGAGGCTTGGAGCGGCCTCAAACCAGAAGTGACCCACTTTCATATTTTTAGTTCACATGCATGGGCCCAGATTCCCTCTGAAAAGAGGAAGGCACTTGATCCAAAAAGTACATAGTGTATATTTATTGGATACCTTGACAGTGTGAAGGGATACAGACTTATTGATCTTTCCTCGGACTAAATCATCATTGAGTGAAGTGTCCAATTCGAGGAAAGTGTCTTGCATGTACCTCAACAACTGCATGCAGACACCTTTATTCTTCCACTTGCCAGAGATGATGAGCATGCACATGCCAACTCTTCTTCAAATGAGAGTTATGATTCATAGGATTCAAATGATATAGATATAGAGTTAGTACAGTCAGATGCAGAGTCAGTGCATCCATATGTAGATGTAGAGCCAGAGTAGAGGCTCAAGTGGGAATCAACTACTCTTCAAGATGCAGGGGATCTTGTTGGTGATCCAATTGATACTAGGAGGACTCGATGTGATTTCAAGGAGCCTCCTATTGCACTCACTGCCACTAAACCATTTCCACCCAAGAATCTTTTCCTGGTTCAGTATTTAGATCCACAGTCTTATGGCGAGGCTGTTGGAAATCCATTTTGGGAATCCTCCATGCAGGAGGAGTACAAATCCCTCCTCGAGAACCAGACTTGGGATCTAGTTCCCCTTCCTTCTGGAAGGAAACTTGTTAGATGCAGATGGGTCTATAGGACCAAGACCACAACAGATGGACAAATTATCATATACAAAGCTAGGCTTGTTTCCAAAGGATTTAAGAAGGTGCATGGCATTGACTATGATGAGACCTACGCTCCAATAGCGAAGATGTATTCCATACATTTGGAACTTACCATTGCAAAAACCAAGGGATGGGAAGTCCATCAGATGGACGTGAAGAATACATTTCTTCATGGTGATCTCTCTGTGGACATATATATGAAGCACCCCCAGGGATTTATGCAAGATTCATATTTTGTTTGTCGATTGAAGAAGTCTCTTTCTAGCCTCAAGCAGGTTCCGAGGGCATGGTATGCCAATATGGACTCCTACCTACTATCACGTAACTTTGTACATTGTAAATCAGACTCAAATGTTTACATGTTGAGGATGACTGATTCACTTATACTCTTAGTTATGTATGTTGATGATTTCTTGATCACTGATTGCTTGACTTCAGTGATTTCTATAGTTAAGAGGATTCTACATGACAGGTTCTTGATGACAGACATGGGTCCACTACACTTATTCCTTAGACTCGAGATCAATCAGGATGCATTAGGCGTCAAACTGTCTTAGGCCAAGTATGCATGAGATATCCTTGAGAGATTTCACATGACAGACTACAAGTCTTCCCCAACTCCTTTCCTATCAAGAGTCAAACTTGAGGATGGCGGGGACACTCCACTGGTTGAAAACACATTGTACATACAACTAGTGGGGAGCTTGTTGTATCTCAATCACTCCAAACTGGACCTCTCCTATGCAGTTGGCACAGTTTCCAGGTTCATACAGGAGTCGCATGAGCTACATTGGAAGGCTACAAAGCATATCCTTCGATACATATAGGGCACCATATCCTTTGGGATTCATTATGCAACAAACTCTACATTGGACCTCATCGGGTTCACTGATTCTAACTGGGTTGTCGATAACACTGATCACAAGTCCACATTTGGTTACTCACTCAGTCTTAGTTATGGGCCTATTTGTTGGTCGAGCAAGAAGTAGGCTTTTATTTCTCTATATTTAGCTGAGGCAGAGTATAGAGGGGTAGTTAGCATAACCATTCAGGCTATGTGGCTACAACATTTTCTCATTGAGTTGGGAATTCAATTTCATTGATCGATCGTCATCTGGTGTGACAACTAGAGCACTCTTAAGTTCTGCAGAGATCCAATTCAGAGGCAGCAGACGAAGCACATCGAGATCCACATGCACTACATCTAGGACTCAGTACACAAGGGGATCATCAACCTGTAGTTTTGTCCTTCAACAGAATAGACTACATACATCTTCGCCAAGACCTTTATTTAGTAGAAGTTCCATTCTCTCC
>JZKD02S1736111.1:543115-608378 GCA_000966675.3 Picea glauca | reverse complement strand
TGAGGTTTTCCCTCTTTCCTCACTTTATTTTAGTGTATCTTTTGTATTTGGGTACCTAACATGGCCTCACTCCCGAGACCCATTCTTTATTTTCACCATAGTGATGTTCAAGGGGGGTGTTGGAGTTACTTCACACACACCTAGGATTTCTTTTTCCTAAATTTTTTCCTATGTTTATTAGTCATTATTCAGTCTCCTATATTTTAGGAATAATATTCCTCTAGGGAGAATATTCTCTTCAATTTTCACTTCAGTTTGATCAGTTGAGTGGAGTCTAGATGCTACATTGGTATTGTCACCATGCAACATTGGGATCATCACCAACTAATGCACATTGTCCTTGGGATCATCAACAGACTAGTGCATTACTCATGATTCCCTGATCTCCTCCTCACTTCACTCTATTTCAGTTAGTTAACTGAAGACTGATAAACTAGTTAACTCAACTAGGTGACAATTCACTCCTGTAACCGCCTGAGAGACTAGACTATGTGGCAGTTTACTCCTGTAACTACTGGTGTGTGTCCAGATCACTCTAGACCACCACTATTGCACATTGGCTTCTCCTCCAGTGCGCATTGGTTGAGTTATATAAAGTATTTGATGTATACATTATCAATTATTCATTTGGTTAATGAAAAATTTTCCATTCTTTCTCTCCTGTTTCTCTTTTCTTCTATTTTCTTTGAAAATGTGTATGTCAATTCCCAACTAGATCTATTATGTGCAGGTTCAACAGATTTACAATTTTATTAATTGAATTTTATGTTGATGATATTATTTTTGGAAGTGATGATGACATGTTGAGCCAGAAATTTGCAAAGGATATGGATAATGAATTTGAAATGTCATTACTTGGAGAAATATCCTTCTTTCTGGGTCTTCAGATATGTCAAAGTAACCAAGGAATTTTTATTTCTCAAACAAAGTATATAAGAAAAATACTAAAGAGGTTTGGAATGGAATATTGAAAACAAGTAAATACTCCTATGGAAAACCGTTGCAAGTTAAGCAAAGATGATGATTCAAAGTCTATAGATCAGAGGCAATGCATGTCAATGATTGGCATCTTACTTTATGTGATAGCATCAACACTAGATGTAATGCAAGAAATTGGACAAGTGGCATGATTTCAAGCAGAACCAAAGGAATCACATGTTCTAGTAGTAAAGAGGATATTCAAATATGTCAAGGGTACAAAAGAGTTTGGATTATGGTATCCAAAAGGAAAGGATCTATCACTTATTGCCTACACAGATGGAGATTGGGCAGGTTGCATTGATGACTGAAGGAGCACAAGTGGAGCAATGTTCTACTTGGGAGAGTGTTTGGTATCTTGGATATGCAAGAAATAATCATCAATATCATTGTCTACAACTGAAGTAGAGTATATTGCAATAACAACATCTTGTACATAGGTTCTATGGATGAAACAAACTCTGAAATATATATAGGTTGAGTATGATGATCCCATTCTGATATATTGTGATAATACAAGTGCCATCTATATCTCAAAGAATCTAGTGACGCACTCCAAGACAAATCACATTCCAATCAAGTATCACTTTCTACGAGAATAGGTTGCAGAGAAGAACAACAGAGTTGAATATGTGGGAACAAAAGAAGAAGTTGCATATATCTTTACAAAACCGCTTCCAAGGGATTCAGCCTTTGAGTATCCAAAATGAATTCTTTTGAATTATTATCTTATATGTCTTAGATTTACACGATGAAGCACCAAAAAAAGGACAGTTCAGTTTAGGGGAGCAATTTCAGGAAGAGTTTAGTCAAGGGGAGAAGCCCAAAGGACAGTTCAGTTAGGGGGAGAAACCTCGTCGAGTAATTTCCTTTTCCATTGATGTCAAAGGGGGAGAGTTTCATTAGATGCATGTATAGAGAGTTAGATTCTTGGAGAGAGAGAACAAATGCATGTTTCTAGGGGGAGCAATGGTCACAGGGGAAGCATAAACGATATGAATTCAGTATTTCATCAGAGTTTTTCCATCAATAAAAAGGGGGAGATTGTTTATTAATTGAGTTGGTTTTCATTGATGTCAACCCTTGAAGCAAGTATGGTATAAAATTCTGTTAGCCCCAACAATATGGTTAAGGGACTTAAGTTTGATTGATGTATAATGATATGAACGTTAGTATATTTGCAGGTAAGACTATTCTAGATGGATAGAACATGCCATGCCATTTCCAGTGATATGTGGAATGTCACATAACTCCTCATGGTTAGAGAGTTATGGCCTTGTGAAGTTGGATAACCCTCATGAGTTATTTAGAAGGTCAAAGAAGTTAATTTTTTCTAGAAGTTCCTAGAAGAAGTTGACTAGTCAAGTGGGCGAAACTAGGAGTTAATCATGTGTTAGGAGTTAAGAAAATAATTAAAAATAATTTTGTTGCAACTAGAAGTGGAGAGTTTACTATTTGTGGTTAAAGTGGTTATAAGTGGACAAGTGGTTAGAAGTGGGTTATCCATAAAAGAAGGAAATTGGGTTAAGTTGGTTAGAAGGTAACCCCTTGAGGAAGCTACATGGAAGTATATATAAGAGAGAAAGGATCTCCTATTAGCACCTATTGAACACATTGAATATATATTATTGTGTAAGGTTTATCGCAGGTAATCATTGATACATCTGAAGTTACACAATTCTAAGGTAGCATGAAGGGTTGATGGAAAACGTTTCGGAATTGCAGAAAATACTGAAAAAACCCTAGTTTTTGAGGTGTACGCGGGCTGTAGTGGAGAAGGGACCGTACATACGCGGGATGGTAGTATAACACGGTGAGTACGTGAGGGAAAAGCCATGAAAAATTCAGGAGATGAAGATTCCATGTCTCTAGATTCTTAAAGAAAGCTCCTAGGAAGGTCTACAGTGATCAAGTACAATAGAGCTATCTATAGGTTCAAAAGGTATGTCTTATTTCTCTGGGTAGTTGGATTTTGTTGTCTACATGAGAAATGTTATGGGGGTTTGAGAATATTCCCTAGAGAGGCTATTGGATGTATGGAATTTACTATATAAGTCATATCTACATAAATACAATGCTGGTATATTTGATATCTATCATTGGTACATCTTATTAGTGTTGAGTCACATCTTGTATTTCTTGGAATATGGTAAAGGGTTTTCGTGGTACATGGTTGAGAGCTTGTAGTTGTGGATTGGTTGTGAAGTTGTTGATATAGTGTGAGGATGTATATCAATGAGGGTTTGATGTCTAGTCCATGTGAGGTTTATTACACTTGTTCATGATTATACAAACATGTATGGCATGTGACTAGAGAGATATAGATGCACTTGGTTAAGGGATATGTATGAGGATGTATGCATAGGGAAAAAATACAGTTTGGACACATTGTGAGGTTGCAGGTTGATGTGACAGAGGCAGAAAAGGGTTTGAGTTTTTCAGGAAGGTGGAAACCCTAGTTTTTCAGAAGGCATATGTAGGCTGCAGTATAAACAGGCCATGTACATACGTAGACTGTAGTATATACAAGTCGCTTACATACACAAGCTGTAGCATAAACATGTCTGACACCTGTTGGTTTTTGTTGGTACAAGAAGGTTACAGGTACAGGTTGATCACATGTTATTGGTATAGGTTGGTTACATGTTTTTGGCACATATTGGTACAAGTTTAAAATGGTATATCTGATAGTGACAGTGTGGTATTTGTTTCATTATTTCACTTATATTTCAGGGCGACAGGACATGGCATAGATAGGTGGTTGCAACCACCTTCTAGTTGTATCCAGAGAACACAGGGGGTTGTAGCCAGAGAATTGGGGATTTGGAGCTTCCCTCAGGTTGTAGCCTGAAAATATAGGGAGTGAGAGCCTCCTTCCAGTTGTAGTTGGAGAACAAAGGAAGTTGGTGCTTCCAATAAATATAATTCTTAAAGAAAATAAGAAAAAAACATTTCGTAGTTTTCTCCCGCATTAGGTTTCCACATTAAAATACTGGTGTACTGTGTATGTGTATGATTATTCATTGTTCATGGCTTATTTAATCTACACTTATTGGATGATAATTATATATTGATAAAAAAGATAAACAACACTTACATACTGTGGTTAAAAGGATTAAAAATATCTATTACTGATTCATCCCCCCTCTCAGTAATCCAACAGGTGCTCTGAGTTACAATGAGAAATGATATTTTGGAAAGGATTTGAAGGGGGAAACTTGGTTGTTTTTTTTCCATTGAACAGTTGACAAGGAGATGATTGCTTGCATTAGGTATGAGGACCTGTTGGATGGGATTTCAAAATATTTGCAATGGAAAGTCAAGATGTCAACTATTCTCAGGGAGAACAAAATTTGGATCTTTGTCAAGACCATAGTTGTTGTTCCCATAGCAGATCCTATTTCCTTGGACATACATGAGGTAAAGGAAGCCAAATATTAGAGGCTTATTCTTTATGGAGTGAAGGACCACCTTATCCCACAGTTAGCTGAGAAGAAGACAAATTAAGGGATGTGGGAGACACTAAAAAACTTGTATGAGGACAAGAATGAAAACTAGAAGATGGCTTTAAAGGAAAAACTACATGATACTAATATGGCTAAGGGTGAGAGTGTGGCTTCTTATATTACTCGGGTAGCATAGGTGAAACATGAGTTGGTTGCATTTGGGGAGGTCATTTCAAATTCATAGTTGGCGAGGATAGCATTGAAAGGATTCACCAAGGAATGGGAAGTCTTTGTGAAGTGTGTGGTGGGTCATGAACATCTTCCAAATTGGAATAGACTATGGGATGATTTCACTCAGGAGGAGATCGAGGAAGGATCTCAGAGAAGTGGACATAAGGGAGATGGAGATGATGAAGAGAATGTGGCTCTTGCGACGAAGAGGAAAAGTAAGCAGCATGGGAGTTCCTAGAAAGACTTGAGAAAATTTAGATGCTTCGTCTACAACCAAGATGGCCAACTTGCAGGATTAGTGTCTGGAGAAGAAGGAGGAGGAGGAGGAGGAAGGGCCAGTTGTAGTGACGACAACATCAATAGAGGAATTTGAAAACAAGTTTGATAGGGAATTCTCATTGTTCAATCTTGTTTCAAGTGTCAGGAGTACTATATTTGTGAGTGAAAATAGATGGATCATTGACAGTGGAGCCTCATGTCATATGACAGGATAATGGCATATATTCCTCAGTATCATAGAGACAGGTCTAGAATGACTAGTTGATAGTGAAGGGGGAATGGCACGAGCAGTTCGTGGAGTTGGGAGGGTCAGATTCCAACTCGAGTTTGGAGAACTCATAGAGGTTGATGGAGTTATGTCTGTACCAGGGATGAGGGTTGACCTTCTCTCAGTGTCATCCTTGGGAGATGATGGATATGTGACATTGTTAAAGGGTGGACATGTCTTTATCTATAGAGAGGGAGCATACCTAGTCGAACCACATTTTATTGGTGATTGGGTTGATAGGTTGTATGTTGTGCGAGGATATCCTACAATTGAAGATGAGTCGGATGAGGAGCAGGAGGCCCCTGAGACTATGTTGGGCCCAAGTATCCAGTCTTGATATCCGAGGGAAGAGAGAGGTCTCTTTTGAGAACTAGTAGGAGGCTAGCTGGTGTGAGTGGACATAAGCTTAGGGTGGAGTGGATTCTCCTAGGAGCTCAGGGTTCAGCGTATTTTCCAGTAGGAGGTCTTCAAGTTTGAGTTTTGTGCATGTGTTGAGGTTGGCTCTAGGTTCATAGGGAGCTCCTACTTTGAACAATGTGATGGATTTGAGGACAGGACTAGGTGATGGCAACGAGTACATCCCTCACTAAGAGAGAGTGTTAGCTTTTATATCTCGGGAGGTACTCCACATGTTTTTTCTTGTATGTGGAAGTGACCTTGCAATTGCACTACTAGACACTTGACTTTGTAATAGGGATTTTATAAAGTTGTAATAAAGTGACTTTTTTGTAAAGCGTCCTTTCTAATATTTTTTTAAAATGACTTTATGTCATAAAGTGCACTTATGTCATAAGGTGGAATTTTACTTTAATAAATGTGAGTGATTTATTTTGGAGGGAGTGAATAATGTCCCTTGATCTTGTAAAGGCAAGATTAGATCTTGGTCATTGGATTTAGGGATGGGGAAGGTGAAAATTTATTTTCAGTTATAAGAGAGAGCCTAGGGCAGTGTGCAAGACAAGCTTTGAGAGATTTTTGAGAGAGCTTGGAAGAATTTGTTTGCAACAGAGTTGGCACTGATTTAAAGAGAGCTTGGGCACATTTCCCAAGAAGAATTTTCTGTGTGAAAATTTGTTGAGTGTATCGTTGTTGTTGAAGGCTGTAATCTACATATCCGTACAGTCTGTACAATAGGAAATTAGGAAATGAAATTCGAGGCATTTTGCTGGCACATTTTTTGAGGTTGTTTTTGAATATTCTTTGTTGCAAGAGAGCCATACTATTCTATCCATACAACATACTGTGGGCATGATTTTGAAGGTGTTGTTCTGGAAGAGGGATCTACAATAGTACATACTTGTTGGCATGATTTTCTAGATAGAAAAGTGGGACTCTTGTGGGTGTCTGTAAGTTATCTCTTATTTCCATGTATGACTGCTGAAGCTTTTGAATTCTTCCTGAAGCTCCTAATAAAATATCTCTTGGTGGGTTTCCCCAAACTGGGGATTTCTCTGGCTGGTTGCCAAAATCTGGGTGTGCACATGTGTTTTGTGACTATTGTTCATTGTTATTTTCCCACTACAATACTTACTTAGTAATGTGTGTTTCTACTTATGATATAGTTGTATGTGGGTTTTACATTCAAATTTCATTTAAGATAGAAATCTGTGTTTACTAAGTGTTTGAAAAAAGTCCCATGGAGTTAGTGTTCTTTTTTTACTAATTTTCTACATGGTATCAGAGCAGGTGCTCTAAGTTACAATGAGAAATGCTATTTTGGAAAGGATTTGAAGGGGGAAACTTGGTTTTTTGTTTTCCATTGAACAATTGACATGGAGATGGGTTCTTGCATCAAGTTTGAGGATCGGTTGGATGGGATTTCCATCTATTTGCAATGGAAATTTAGGATGTCAACTATTCTCAGGGAGAACAAAATTTAGAGCTTTGTCAGCACCATAGTTGTTGTTCCCACAACAAACCCTATTGATTTGGATGTACACGAGGTAAAGGAAGCCAAATCTCAGAGGCTTATTTTTTATGGAGTGAAGCACCACCTTATCCCACACTTAGCTGAGAATATGACAACTTATGAGATGTGGGAGACACTGAAAAACTTGTATGAGGCGAAGAATGAAAGTCGAAAGATAGCCTTAAAGGAAAAACTTCATGATACTAAGATTGCTAAGGGTGAGAATGTGGCTTCTTATCTTACCCAGGTAGCACAGGTGAAATATGAGTTGGATGCAATTGGGGAGGTCATTTCAGATTCAGATTTGGTGAGGATAGCCTTGAAAGGATTCACCAAGGAATGAGAAGTATTCATGAAGTTTGTGGTGGGTTGGGAACATCTTCCAAACTGAAGCAGATTGCGGGATGATTTCACTCAGGAGGATATTTGGGAAGGATATCAGAGTAGTGAACAGAAGGGAGATGGAGCTAATGAAGAGAATGTTTCTCTTGCAACAATGAGAAAAATTAGGAAGCATGGGAGTTCTGGGAAAGACTTGAGAAAAGTCAGATGTTTCGTCTGCATCTAGTATGGCCACCTTGCAGCCTAGTGTATGGATAGGAAGAATAACAGGAAGGAGAAGGAAGGGCCAATTGCAGTGATTACAATAAAAATAGAGGACTTTTCAGATAAGTTTGAGAAGGAATTCTCATTGTTCATTCTCATGTCAAGTGTCGGGAGTACTGGATTTGTGATGTTTTTCCAAATTTTGTCTCTTCCTCCTCCAATCCTTGGGATTCCTATGGCTTCTGTCAGAAGTGATCTCTAGTCAACGATCCAAATTTTGAAGGCACAATCTAGGGTATGTACTTCTATCAGGGTTTTCAGTTGACCCTTGCCTCTTCAAGAGATTAGATTTGTTAACAGTAATAACTACCTCAATCACCAATCCCATCTTCCATAGCTGGTCATGTGGCTCCATTAATATTCAAGTACACTGGAAGGTGTGTGTTTATGTTTACAAGTATAAGATGGCTTGCTAAGAAAGCTTCCTATTTTATTTACTGAAACATCTAAGATCCACCTCACCTGTTCACTTCATCAATTCCACATGTGATATCATGGCTATTACTCTCAAGGATTTTCCCTCTCATTCATCTTCTTGGTGTTTTTCATTAATCAAAAGATAGTTACAATCTTCATAATCACAGTTATATTAAGTCTTCTCATAATTACAATTATGGGGGAAAACAAGGTGTTACATTCCCCTGCCCCTTAAATAAACACTGTCCCCAATGTTTAAAATGTCAATATTTCATGGAAACCTGCACAGGAGACCTAGCTAAAGAAAATACAAACAAATATTATCAAGAAAAGGAAGAGATATTCAATATGGAAGACTGAGAAAATATATTCACACTACTCCAATGAGCTAATCAATAATGATTATAATGAATGAGTGATATACACTCATATAGGAAATAACATTACATAATTAATAAAAGCGAACAAGTAGTGATATTTTCTTAGGAATGCATGCATAATGCATAGTAATTATGGTCTAAAATAGAAAGTCTAAAATAGAACTAACTCCATTTAACTACCACTAAACTAGTGACTTGAAAATAGAAATATCTCCAACACCCCCCTTGAACATCAGTATGGAGTAATAAAAAATGAGTCCATCCAGCTAGGCCATATTATGTACTCATGTAGAATGCAACTAATGAACACTGAATGACGAATGAGGAAAGAGGGAAAACCATGTGGGAACAACCTCCCCCCTCCCTCAAAAGACAATGCATCAAAATAAGAAAAGGAAACTGCTAGGCAACTGTGTTCTTCACTCCAAGATGATCCCACAAAGTCTAAAAATTCATCCCAGTGAAGGTCTTGGTGAAGATTTATATAGTCTGTTTAGAGGAAGGATAGAACTATAGATCAATGATCCTGTCATGTACTAGATCTATGATGAAATGCATGTGGAACTGAATGTGTTTGGTTCACTTCCACTATACTGTATCTCTGCAAAATATCAGTGTACTTTGACTATCACACCATATGAAATTCAAACAATGAAACTGTATACCAAGCTCAATAAGGAAGTATTGAAGCCAAAGTGCCTAAATGACACAGTTGACTATTCCTCTACAGAAGATAAAGCAATGGATGATTTCTTCTTACTTAACCAAAAAATAGGGCCAGACCACAAACTGAGAGTGTACCCAGAAGTGGACTTGTGATCTATTCCATCGCCAGCCCAATCTAAATCTATGAAGCCTCTAAGATCCAATGCACAACCAATTTCATAGTGAATCCCATAACTCATGGTTCCCTGGACATATCAGAGGATGCACTTGGAAACCTTCTAGTGCATATCATGAGGCTCCTGCGTGTATATGGAAACTTCTCCTACTGCATATGAGATATCTAGACAAGTGTGGGTGAGATACAAAAGAATCCCCACCAACTGTCGATACAAAGTGATGTCCACTAATGGTGTATCCCTGCTATCCTCAAGTCTGATCCCAGATAAGAAGGGTGTAGGTGTAGAGTTACAAACTGTCATGTGTAATCTATCCAAAATATCCCTGACATACTTATCCTGAGAAATTTTGATGCTAGAAGGGTCCTGACTAATCTCAAGATCAATAAATAAGTGAAGTGGACCCATTTTCTTCATAGAGAACCCGTCATGCAAAATATATTTGACCACAACAATGGATGGAGCATAGCTACTAGTGATCAAAAGATCATCAACATAGAGTACTAAAATCATCAAAGTGTCAGTAGTCCTCAAAATGTAAACATTGCAATCAGATTTACATCTAACAAAATCATGTGAAAGAAGATAAGAATCCATCTTTTCATACCATGATCTAGGTGCTTGCTTGAGGCCATAGAGTGACTTCTTCAGTCTGCATACTAAAGATGCGTTCTGAATGAACCTTGGTAGATGCTCCATGTAGATCTCCTTTGAAATATCATCGTGAAGAAAATCATTCTTCACATCCATCTAGTGAACTTCCCATCCTTTGGCTGCTGCAATGGCTACAACCAATAAAATGGAGTCCATCGTTTCTACAGGAGGAAAGGTATCATCATAATCTATCCCATGAATCTACTTAAATCCTTTTGCAACTAGTATTTCCTTGTACCTACTCACTTGACCATCTGTTTCTCTCTTGGTCCTATAGACCCATTTGCATATGAAAAGTTTCCTCTCTAGTGGAAGTGGATCCAGATCCCAAGTCCGATTCTCTAAGAGTGAGTCATACTCCTCCTGCATGGTTTCTTCCCATAATGGATGTCCCACAACCTCACTATAGATCCGTGGATCAGAATATTGAACCATATAGAAATTCATGGGCATTGTTGGTTGAAAAGATGAAAGTACATGAGAAGGATCCTCATGCTGAGATCGAGTCCTCATCAAATCGAATGGATCCCCTGCAAGGTATCCTTCTTCCTGAAGTGTGGATAGTGCCCACTTGGGCATCTACTAAAGCTCTGACGTTGGCTCCTCATCTGGCTATACTACCTTCTCAACTCCATTGACATAATCCTCTAAATTTGCGTTTGAATACGTAGCATCTAAGTGTATGGAATCATCATCTCTGATGTCTGGAATTGATTGAAGCACAAGAGTATTTGCATGATGCTTTGGTGGTGCATTCAAAGGAATCTCCTCAATTTGAACACTATGCTCAATGATGAGCTGATTTTTAGAGGGATCAATCACCCTGTACCCCTTCACATCATATCGATATCCCACAAAGATGTAAGATTTTCTCTATGCATCTAGTTCTTTCCTATTTTCAGAAGGAATATGGGCTCATGCACGAGATCCAAATATGCGAAAGTGTGTGACATTTGATTTGTCACCTGTCCAAGCCTCAAAAGGTGTCAAGTACTCAAGAGATTTATGGGGAGATCTATTATGTATGTAAGAAACATAGTTAAGTGCCTCATCCTGAATCTTAGAAGGAAGAGACCTTGCATGCACCATGCAACTGGTCATCTCCTTGAGAGATATATTCTTCCTTTCAACAACTCCATTATGTTGTGGAGTGTATGGAACTGTATGTTGCAACTGGATACCAACCTCACGAAAAATATTCTGAACATATTTGTTGATATACTTCCCCCCATTGTCTATACATAGGATATTGATCGTCTTCCCAATCTGTGTCTCTGTTATATCTTTGAAGTATTTGAGATGATAAAAAACTTTAGACTTTTTCCCGAGAAAATAAACCCAAGTATAGCATGAGTAGTCATCAATAAATGTGAGGAAATACCTTGTTTATTGATGGACAGATGTGGAAATGGACCCATGAGATCACCATGGACAAGCTCCAAGGAAGAGGAGGCTCTCCTTTCCTTCCCCTTTTAAAAATTCTCTTCAGGGTGCTTGCCTAGAATGCATCCTTCACAAACCCCTTTAGAAAAGTGAATGTCTGGCAAGCCTTTGACCATTCCTTTCTTGGCAAGTTGTTGCATGTACCTAAATTTTAAATGACCAAATCTCTCATGACATATTCTGCTAATATCATCAGCATGGGTAAGTAGTAAAGAGGATTCATAGTCATCAAACTTAGTGAATTTATACAACCTTGATTTGTGATCTACCTCACCAATTGCAATAATGGAATTGTCATGCATGCCAAGTACATAAAATGAATCCAATATAAATTCAAACTTTTTACCCGTTTGAGTGATCCGATAAACCAAGAGTAGATTTATAGAAAGATTTGGAACATGTAAAAAATTCTCAAAACTTCCATTAGGGAGTTCCACTCTTCCCTCTTCTGCTACTGCTATTGGAGTATCACCCCCCATGAGAAGAAGGGGTATTGAGAATGCACTCAAAGAAGTAAAGAATTCCTCTTTGGCTGGCATATGATGTGATGCAGCATAATATATAATTCATGAATTGGATGAGGAATTAATTGCAACCAAATCATGATGATTACCTTTCTTAGGAGAATGATCTTCTTTCTTCTTCTTCTTGGCTCCTTTAGGAATAAAGTTTCCAAGGTTTTTCTTCTGAAGTACCTGTGCCATAAGATCGATTTTTTTTTTCATGCATGTGAATTCTTCATGATTTGGTTTAATGCAATAAGTGCATTGTTTTCCCTTCATCTTCTTCTTCTCTTTGGAATTTGAAGGGTCTTTGGAACCTGAAGAATCCTTGAAGGGTTTGGAATATCCCTCCTTTTCGTTATGTTTCTCCTTTCCTTTCTGTTTGGATTTTTGATTGGATGACCCTTTTCCATCTTGTATGGTGAGTGCATGTGATTTGGGTTCCTTAATTAGACCCATCTGAATGAGTTTCTCCTGCTCATGTGTGAGAGAATCAACAAATTGGTCTATCGTAGGCATATTCCACTTTGATCCTAAGATATATCTTCCAGAATGGAAAGTGGATACATAGACAACATATTCTGGTCCTATCTTAGTCAAAATTGTTAGAATACATTGGTCCACTTGTTTAGACTTATCAATACCACAAGATTCTAAGCTCAATATCAAAGGTTTAAACTTGGTAAAGAAATCTTGTATATTATCAAAACTTTTAGGATCCAATGTATATAACTCTACCTCAAGCATATGATCTCTCATCTCATCCTTCTTTCCAAAGAGACCTTCCAAGGTGGTCCAAATATCATTTGGAGTCTTTCATGTGGAAACATGAAACCAAAAATCAGTTGAAATTAATTCAAGAACAAGTCGTGTGGCCTCATCCTTACAGTTCTCCCATTTGGTCTTCTCAATTGCTACTGTAGGTTCCATTTATGTTTCCATCGTCAATTTGTACAATCCTTTCCTTTTGAGTTGGAATTCAGCCTTCGGATTCCATTAAAAGTAATTGTACAGTGTGATTATTATCACATAATTTGAATGAAGAATTGGTGGCGTATCCATCCCTCTTATTGGTTCTGAAAACACTGAAAAATTAACCTCAATTTGCAAGTGAAAAATCCTGAGAAATCACTATAAAAAGTCAATTTTTGAAGAGTGTCGAACACTGTCTGAACGACACAGAGCAACATTGTCACACCCTATTAGAATACCATTGAGTGATATTATCGCACCCTATAAGAAGGCCATATAGTGACATTGTTCACCCTGTTTAAGGATAAAGTGCGACACTGCTTGCATCACTTGAAATTTTGTTTGTTGGCGACTGACTGTCGCACCTTTCGACAAGGAGAGGGTGCAACACTATTGAATACGTGGATTATGCTCGCCGAAACTCTAATTTCACTCTTCTCTGGATTTTTTTATTTTCTCCAAGAAGCTCAACTTTGATACCATGTCAATGTTTCATGGAAACCTGCACATGAGACAAATCTTATTAAGAAAATGAAGAAATATTCAATATGGAAGAATGAGAAAATATATTCACACCACTCTAATGAGCTAATCAATAGTGAATACAATGAATGAGTGATATACACTCATATAGGAAGTAACTTTCAATAATTAAGAAAAGCGAACAAGTAGTGAGATATTCTTAGGAATGCATGCATAATGCATAATAGTGATGGTCTAAAATATAAACTCTAAAATAGATCTAGCTCTAGTTAACTACCACTGGACTAGTGAGTCGAAAATAGAAATATCTCCAACATAAAACACCATGTATATACAATTATATAGAGAACAAAAATGGGTATTCCATTCTCATGGAACTTTCTAGCTCCCATGTAACCTAATCTACTCCAAAGTGCTTCCATTGCACCTTGACCTGCACGATAGATCGATTATGAAGCATTGTTTCTTTCTTGTATAAGATGCATTGGGGTTTGGGTTTGAAATCCCCCTCCAGTTCTGCCTGTATCACAGTACAATCAATCATGTGATTAGAGTCATGAAAATATTTCTTTAACAATGACACATGAAACACATAGTGAGATATAATAGTAGGTGGTAAAGAAATTCTATATGTCATTAGTCCTGTTATCACACAAGTTGTAGATTGGGAAAAGCCTGACCAAACCACAAAAACAAGTGCTATAACTATGGGACACTACACCCAATGTCACCTCGATGTAGGTCCCACACTTGGGGGTGACTAAGGTCACTCTTGGGAGGCGATCTCAGAGACCCTAGGGGGAAAGGTAAGAGAAAGGGAAGGAAGATATAAATGACCCTAGAGGTCATAAAAATAAGTGGAAGAGGAGGGGAAGGAAAATAACTTGTAGACCAAGGAAAGCTGCCCCAAAAGTATAGTGCTTTGTCGAATGATTATACCTGCCTGAGACACAAGGGAAAAACACTTGCACAACAATTTTCTATATGGATCAACAAGTTAAGCTTTCTATCCCTATTATGCAGAAGTTATATTAGCAACAAAAGATATCTAAATCAACATATAAAAACACAAGGTTAACTAATGATATCATCAATGAAATTAGCAATTAATTATGAACTAAGTATAACACTTTGGGACTAGATAAAGAAAGATGTTATAAAGTAGATTTTTGCAGTAATATATCAACCTCGTGATTGTAGCATTTAATGATGTACAACAACAAATTTAACCATTAACAAGTGCCCAAAAATAGCCTAAAAGATGTGCCTAGTTTAGTGTGTTAGACTAACAAAGTTAGGGGGTAAATTTATGGTTAGTTTAAGAGTTAGGAGTAAGTTATCAGCTAGGGTTATGCAACCCTAATGGCTATATGTTATTGTTAGTAACATCAAATAAAGTATTAGGAGAAGGGAGGAACCCTAAGGGAGGAAGAATCCCCAAGGAATCAAGATCACAATCAAAAAGAGAGAGATTTAAAACTTGAAGAAATGATGTTTACCAAGGAAAAAATTTATTTCTCCAATGCAACAAGTAAATGACTAGTGCCTTTAAAAAATGGATTAATGGAGTTAATCATAGAAAGGGATATAGGTACTACCTCATTGGGGGTGTAAATCCTCTTACTCCCTAAGGGAAGTCTCTCTATCTAGTGTTTAAGCTAAGAGGGTGTATGCCCTTATACTTCTCTTAGCAAACTCTTATTAAACCAATAACATGTGAGCATAAAGTGATGGAGACTAAGGTAGGGGTGTATGCCCTTATGCTTCCCACATAGCTGTAGAAAATAACCTTGACATGAAAAATAAATGATAGCAACAATGTAGAAACTATACCAATTCAAGGAAAAATCTAAGACACACCACCACAATAGAAAGAGAAAATCCTTCCAAGGCTAGCGCATCACTTCCATCAACCAATAATCCAAGTGATATTCAGAAAAAATAGAACAAGAGGCAAAATACTTTAAGTGTAGAGAAAATTTCAGTCCAAGAGCCTCTCACAAGAGGGGGATTTATGTTAAAATGAGATCTTATGATCTCTTATTTATACAAAATGTCACCAAGGTGATTTGTCCACATATTTAGGGGTAAACCACAAGACTCGGGGTCAAAAAACCCAATATTCCCCCCTTAACAAAGTAATTTATTTTAAATTTACTTTTTCACATAATAAAACCCTAATTTAGAAGGATGTCACCCCTTTAGGGGATGTTTTGGCACTAAGGGGAGGTCATTGGTGATGGAGGAGAGTGGAGAGGATTTCAAAATCCACATGTCAAGCATCAAGACCACTTCCTTCATGATTCCTTAAAAAATTCCTTGTGCCAATGCATGTTACCTCACCATCAAGCCCTAACCCCCCTAGGTGACATCATGCCTCTAGATGTGATGTTTTGTCTCTCCTAGGAAAAATGTTTGGCATGTGGGGGCTAGGCTGCTTCATCCAAGTCATCTTTAAGGCCTTCCAAGTTTGATCTTTTTCATCCAGCATGCGGGCCCTTGGCATCCACCTATGGGCTTCAAGCCCCAAGGAAGCCCAAGCTAAGCTTGTTCTTCCAAACATTTCCACCAACTAGGTATTGCAAATACAAATAAGCAAACCCTCCAAGGATCTCAAGTCATAACATAATGATAAGTGAATCCAATCAATAAATGAGCCACCTAAGCATGTACATCAAAGATCACTATATCAAACAATTAATTACTCAAAGACATTATGCGACTTGTCAAGCTTGAATATGGGAGGGTTGACGAGGTGTCCTATTGGGTATATCTTTCCCTAGGTCAAGGAGATTTTCCAATATACCCCTCTCTAATCCATGTAAAGTAGGTGAGGTGTTTAGGGTCTAGACGTAATGGGCATAGGGCTCATGACATACAAGAGATCATAGTGTCTCATTCATGGGTGTCTTTGTAGAGGGTGTGTAGTACCTTCATCCGCAATGCACTTTTTCCAAGCCCATTATTTTCCATTCTTTTATTATTTCATAATTTTAAGGAAAGGTTGAAGGCCACTGTCCTGGTGTGGTGTCCAAATAATGGCAATGTCATCCATAAACACCTAGTGGAAAGGAGAAGGTTGGCTCATGACGATACCCCCTTTTTCTCAGCCATGCAAATGAGAGCCATTACCCTAGATTGGTGACCATATTATGGTAATGTGATACCACTAGATATTCATGGACATGATAGGCTGACTTGTGATGGGACCTCCTATCCTTCAACCAACCTTTTAATCATTTTTAATCATATTTTATTGTGGGTCCCCCTTTACTCAAAGATAAGGGTTTCATTGCTTTCTTGGGTGATCCCTGGGTGAAGCATATAGAAGGTTCATACATAGGATTTTATCTTTTACCCAACATCAATCCCTTTGGGCCTTTAGCCCCTTCTTCCCATAGAAGGAGGGACAACCCCTTCTTGGGTCAATACACCCTAAAATCCCAAGAGATAAGGAAAAAGGGAGGAATAGTGATGGAAAGTGGTAAGTATGGTTGGGAATGGTACGATGTCTCTTTAAGGAAGTTCCTAGTAGAAAACCCATCCCCAAGGAAGACCACTTACTAGGGCACAATGTCATCCACCAAAGTGAAGCGAGGAAAAAAGAATAATGTCCAAACATATTTCATGAAATGTAGAGAAATATAAGATACAACATACTCAAATGGATTAAATATTGAAATTATTCTCACCATAATACTGACTTGTACCTCATGGAGCAAGGTCCACTACCTTTTGGAAGTCAGTTGATGTGGTGGATGCCATCTGAAAATCTACGACCTTTGTGTTGGTGAGAAGGGTCTCCAACTGTGCAAAATGGTACTGCTGGTCAAGTAGTCTCTCGACACTCCATATCTTCAACCTGAGGGCCTCGAGACATAATATTATTAGTTATACAAAAAATGGGGATAACATCTGGCTCCTACATGGGGACATGTGCTCACAGTAGAGTGCATGAGAACTACAACATCTCCTGGTAGACCTGTTCCTGTCAAAATCTCAGATAAATGGATCAGAGCATCTAGGGTGGTGCTATCACCCTTCATCCATATATATATAAAATCCAAAATGGAAACTAATCTAGAAAAGAAAAAAATTGACATTTAAAAAAAAAAATCTAAGCTAAGCATGAAATTTATATGCAAGTAGAAAAAATGAAAATGAAATGCATATAAACTAATGTGAGCAATCAATATGCAAAGGCATGGAATCAAAATGACTTACCTACTTACCTGGGGCCTTGGGGCCCTGAAGATCATGTGTTGAATGATGTTAGGTGAAATCATACAACCGGTGCAACTATTTGATCATCTAATCAAAGTATCTCCCCCTATGCTTAATCTTATAATACAACAAATATAAGTCAAGCACATAATAATCATGAGTATAAACACACATATAATCGAGTGTTAAATAAAACTCATGAAGCTAGGTGGGAGGGAGGAAATCTTGCTGGAAAAAGAAACCATCATCTCAATCATCCCGCTTGAAAGTGTAGCCACAAGACTGATTAATCCATATTTGAAGGGGGATACTATATGTAGACAAAGGTGTTGAGGAAAATGTATAAAAAACCTTACTCAATCATTTTCATACCTTTTCGGGATACGACAAGATAGTTGGGAATGTAACCCGAGGTTTATAGCCTCAAAACAATCGCTTAATCCACAAGTATTAAGTACAAAGGATCAATGATGGTTTTTATGTGTTAATAAATAAACTTAAACAAAGTTACATGAGTGTTTACAGAAATTACACAAATGTGTACATGGAAATAAAAGCAAAAGAATGAACCGGATCATTAAAACACATGTGTGAGACCGAAATAGTAATTTTCTTTTTTCATTTATTTCATTCTGATATACAAAACTAAGTTCTATTTACAAACCCTTGCGAGGGTAGGGACCAAATTCATATTTGGAATCCTTCGATGGGCACCATAAAAAAAGACTCTGACAACAAGAAGAAAATTGAAGCTAAAGATTTGGATCATCTTGCCACAAAATGTTGTCACTTAACTCTGCAAGATATTCTTTATCAGTCATGAAATTCAATTCATAAACAAATAAGAATACACAGGCTACCAAAGATAAATCATACACCTTTAAAACAAGCTGCTTAAATATGTGATTTGGTTTTTTTAAACCTGCAGCCTTCAAGAAGACCCTGTTGTCATCAAGAGGGTTAAGACTTTTAGTACGCTCAGAATGAATGGAAGTTGAAAGTATCTCACTAGTATAGAGAAAACCTTATGGTTTTAGTTCTCCTTCTATTCTCTCCCCTTTGTCTCTTCATCTCATCGAGCTTTTATTCCTTCTCAATAAGTTATGGTAGTTCAACTACCTTTCTTTAGTTAAGCCAAATTAGCTTAACTAGTTGAGACAAATAATAATAGTATATATAAATAAGGGCATAATTAATAATAACTAAATAGGTGGGACCCCTTGTGACTCCCAATTATTTATTTTAATAATCATCAAACATGAAATATAACACTCAATCATTTGATTTCAAATATATCCTCCTTGTAACTCCCATTCTCATAATTATGATAAAATGTTTTAAATATCAACAAAATATAATATGACCATATCCAAAGTATCATATCCATGCTGTCCAAAAAAACTGCCTAAATATATGCTTGTTGTCCAAAACTTTGTCAAAGTTAAAATATTGTCTTCTACATAAAAAAAATAAAATTAATCCTCATCAAAAACCATATTTATTGTGAGAGGCATTTGGCCTCTTTTCACTGTTGTCCCCTTTTGATTTTTTTGTGGCAGTCTTTGGCTGGTTGGAACCTTGAGACTGAACTGCACTGATAACATGAGAACAATCATCCTTAAGATGAAGGCGGAAGGACACATATTTGGAATACTCTTTGGATGAGTTGGAGGGAGTGGCTACTCCTTTTCCTTTGTCCTACACAGGCTCGGGAATATCGATTTTCAACCTCTTACTAGAATGAGATGACTGCACGAGTGAGACAACATGATCAGGTTGGGAAATTTTATTCTTTGGTGGTGGTGGAGGGGGTAATGACAAAGAAGCAGTAGGCCAACCGTGGTGATGAACAACATGCCGGTGGAAAATATCTTTCCAACCATCATTGTCAGGCGGTTCTAGTCGCATTGATACATGAGGAGGGACTCAGATACCAGAAAAGTTTTGATGTTCTTGGAAGGGAGGTCTTTCAAGTTGGGGCAGGAGGATCCCCTAGCCTACTAGCTTGAAGAACCCAGCTTGAAAAAGATGATTCAATTATTGTGGATAAACATCGAAATGTATGGAAAATTGAGGTCTTCTATGACCTCTTTGCCAATTTCCCCTACCTCTATTTCTTATGCCATTACTTCCTCTGCTAAAGAAACTCATCCTGAAGCAATGTTCCAATTAGTTATGAAAACTCTCGACAGTCCATGCATCAAACCTACCTAAATAAAATCAAAGGTTAGCCCTATCATTCTTAACATAAGCACATGCAATCAATCCATTCATCATACTACTCAAATCAATAATTAATTGTTATTGAACAAGGAATGATAGGCTTATTGGGAAGGTGAGGGGTTTATAATGATCGAAAAGTGGTAGCATGGATGGGAACCACTAGCAGATACTATTCAAGCAAACACATGTGCAACTTCCATAAACACAATATTTCCATTTCCAAAATTCAAAAGCCAGTCCTTTCCTTTTCCTTCTTTTAAAATGCAATTTAAAGTAACAGAACATGGAATTAAAGTGAATTTGGGAAGATGGTGGGATTGTAAGGAGCGAAAAGTGGTATAATGAATGGGAAATGAGATGGACATTGTTCCATTAAATAAAATAATATTTTCTCTTTAAAATAACATACCCTTATTTGCCAAAAAAAACATTTTTAACTGTAGTCAATCTCAAGGTTCAAGACACAACAACTTCCATATCAAACCCAAAGCAGAAGTCCAAGAATTTCAAACTCAACCATTTAATTTCTATATTTTCTTCATTCATGTTTGATCGAACAACAACACAATTTATATACAAACTGTCCATAATTCCAACTAACAACGACCATGTTCAGATTACTTAGAGCAGACATGGGGAGGCCGAGGAAAAGAACATGCCATCGAAATTAATCATTTACATCAACCAAATTTAATTGTTGTACAATGGACGGGGTTCAAAACCCTCTATTCTATTCGCTGGTCACCCTTTCTCCTTCTAACAATAAAATAACTCGAAGCAACGACGAGCCAAAACAATTATAACCAATTTATTCCCACTGTACAATTTATTATTTTGATTTGCAGAGCTATTTTCATATGATGGACTATCAACATAATCATTCCATGAATTAAAATTGACCACATCAAGCACGCAATGGAGTGTAACATAAACCAACACATTTTCAACATACGAGGTTGGTATATACTTTCATTAATTTCTATGTGACACGATGGGTTCAAAACCCTGGTGTTCCTTTTTTTTATTCACTATACAGTGTTCAAAAATGATCAAGACTCCTGTAGGTAGTCAACCAATGAGACAATGAGCTATGAAAGCAACGAATCTCTCTATTGTCGGGTCGACACATAACCATTTAAAAATCCAAGTTCAAGTCTGCAAAATTCACGACAAGGGAGAACGGGGTATGAACAACCGGGTGGGTGAGACAATTCTGCAAGTGGGGTTTGTATCATGAAACCAAAACCTCCAACAATTTTACAATAAAGGTTTAATACATGCACTTCCAAAGTGCCAGCCAGGTAAAAACCCGACTTTGCATAAATTCAAACTGTGAAATAACAACTCGACAGGGAATCGAGCCTCTCATGAGTAGAGAAGGAGGTAATAATACTACATGAAAAGAACCCAAAACCAACTATCTCTTTTGTTTACCATAAAAACCCTCCAGGATTCTATCGTGGGATGTGGGTGATAACAAAACAAAATTGCCATAATTTTATCAACAACAAGGAGCAACAATAGCCAATCGTTCACCTCGGGTGCAACCATAACCGAATAACTTCAACATTAAGGAGCATTAAACAAATTCCAACTTGCAACATTCGAAACACCAACCAATATCATTTGCACAGACAAAGTATACATTCAACCACCATATATTTCATAAATAAAACACTCTACATACAAATTCTAAGAGCCAACATAGAGATTATATCTAGAGCGAAGTTACAATGATGAATGGAAGGGAGAGAGTCACCATACCTGTGAGGAAAGCACTGAAAAACACAAATGCTACTGCTATTCTCCCAACGACCGAGCGAAACAGAGGTAAACTAACAAGAGCAACCAAAATTGTGCGACAAGGTGAGGGTGGTGAGATCAAGGTGGGGTAAGAACGACGTGTTGTAAATGCATGTCGATTCTTCATCCTCTCATTAATTTCCATCAACCATAGCTAGGGTGGAGTGCATCCAAACTTCATCATTTGCATTAATCAACCATATTCAAATCCAACATGTCACTTCTACTTTGCCAAATTAAAATGAAAACCCTCCTATGCAATAGTTTTATACTAGCACCATAATATAATATGTCCCATATTTCTAACAAGTTCCAATTTGCAAGGATCGATCGACCTCAAAACAATTGCATAAACCATAATTATTGTCCACCAAACATAACCAATACCATAACACAATATGCCATGAATGAAATATGTCATAACCAATGTGAGTGAGAGTTGGAGTTCAAATTTTAATCATAGATGTATAACAATCATAACCAAAGTGCTTGTCACTTAAAAACTTGCCTTCGAATTTTAAATTGCCAGCCCTTATCATCATTGATTGCATGTGAAAACTTGTTTGAATTCTTGTGTTTTTTTCAAACTGTAATATGTTTTGTAAGGTTGTTATGTGTGCAATTCAGAGAAGCGTTTGTTTTTCACCATGATTTAAATAAGGTGGTACCACCTATATAGTATATTATTATATATATGTATATAAATAATGAGGCATTGCAACCCATTTGCAGGAAGGGGTATTATGTTGTGCTTTTGGGCGTCAACAAAAGGCTCATCTTGATCTATGCACAAAGACTCACTGCTTGTCGGGGACTGAGAGGAAATGAGAGATTTGAAGAATACTGCATGGTATCTTGGAGAAGAGGATAAGAGGTAAGGAACAGTCTTAGGTGTATAAAAACATCACATCTTTCCCGGGGGATCTGCATGAAAATATCCAAGATGAAAATACTTCCACTTTGAAGAATGAACCTCTAATTTCTCTGAGGTGTCCACTTCTTGGTATTCCTCAAAATTTGAGCACAATGGTTGAAAGTACTCATAAAGTAAATTTGCATCCTCAAAAGGGCATGTATCAAAATATGACTGAATATCACTCCGAGTATGGTGTGACAAGTCATCCTCGAAGGGGAAAAAATTTGTAACCATGTCATCACCAGGCTGCCAAAAATATGAATCATATATGTATGAGGACCACTCCTCTGATGATGAAGACTCAACCCCCTCTGCCTAAGAGCTACCCTCAATGTCATAAATTCCATCTCTATCAATATTGAAACAAACCACATCATATCTACGCCTCCCAACCTCTATGAAAACATCAATTTGGTCGTCAACCATATTCGAGGGTTGTTCCATGAATTCATCAGCATCAAAGGGGATGATTATTTCTTCACAAGACTGGATAACTTCGTTTCCTTCAAAAGGGAAATCAGATAATAATGTTTTTCTTAGGCATTCTGTAAGAGAAACTTCATCAAGATCCTTTTGGCTTTTTTCTTTATTTCCAAAGTCATGGCACAAAGCATCATCAAAGTTTTCAAAAGGATTTTAACTCAGCATGCTCTCTTCTTGATGTGCAGGAGAAGCAAATATCTGGATATCCTCATCAAGTGGAAGGAAAAATACTTCATCTTCATCATATATCTCATTTGGATCTTTTTCATTAGGATCTCCTTCAATCCTTTCTTTATGAATATGTTCTTAGGCCAAGTCTTTGTCATATTCAATAGGATAAAATAACTCACCATCTTGATGTTGATCCATAACGAGTTTATAGAGTTCCTCGGGCATGCATAGTGTTTCATCATCATTTGGGAAGTTTTCTTGGTACCCATATTTCTCGGTCACAACATCGTATAATGAATCTGTTCCAAAATATGCAATGGGCACTTCCCAGGCTAAGTTTGGGGTATGTCTTTTCTCATAATCATCGTTTGGCATGTGGGGGGTAGGCTATGTTGTACAAGTCATCTTTAAGGCCTTCCAATTTTGATCTTTCTCATCTGACATGTGGGCCCTTGAAATCTACCTGTGGGATTCAAGCCCCATGGAAGCCCAAGTTAGGCTTGTTCTTCCAAAACTATCCACCAACTAGGTCCTGCAAAGACAAATAAGCATGCCCTCCAAGGATCTCAAGTCATAACATCATGATAAGTGAATCCAATCAATAAATGAGACACCTAAGCATGTGCATCAAAGATCACTATATCAAACAATTAATTTCTCAAAGACATTATGTGACTCGTCAAGCTTGAATGTGGGAGGGTTGATGAGGTGTCCTATTGGGTAAATATTTCCCTAGGTCAAGGAGAGTTTCCATGAGATACCTCTCTAAGACATGTAAAGTAGGTGAGGTGTTTAGGGTCTATACTCAATGGGCATAGGGATCATGACATACAAGAGGTCGTAGTGCCTCATTCATGGGTGCCTTTTTAGCGTCTCATCCAAGCCCATTATTTTCCATTCTTTTATTCTTTCATAATTTTAAGGAAAGGTTGAAGGCCACTGCCCTAACATGGTGTCCAGATAATGGAAATTTCACCCACAAACACCTAGTGGAAATGAGAAGGTTGGCTCGTAATGAGACCCCCTTTCTCTTAGCCATGCAACTGAGAGACATTACACTGGCCTGGTGACCAGATGATGGTAATGTCATACCACTAGATATTCATGGACATGATAGGCCAGCTCGTGATGAGACCTCTTATCCTTCAACTAACCTTTTAATAATTTTTAATCATATTTTATTGTGGGTCCCCCTTTACTCAAAGATAAGCATTTCATTTCTTTCTTGGGTGATCCCTGGGTGAAGCTTCTAGAAGTTTCATACATAGGATTTTATCTTTTACCCAACATCAATCCCTTTGGGCCTTCAACTCCTTCTTCCCATAGAATTAGGGACAACCCCTTATTGGGTCAATACACCCTAAAATCCCAAGAGATAAGAAAAATGGGGGGAACAATGATGGAAAGTGGTAAGTATGGTTGGGAACAGTGTGATGGCTCTTCAAGTGAGTTCCTAGTAGCAAACCCATCCCTAAGGAAGACCACTTACTAGGGCACAATGTCAACCACCAAGGTGAAGAAAGGAAAAAGGAATAATGTCCAAGCATATATAATGAAATCTAGAGCAATCTAAGATACAACATACTCAAATGGATTAAATATTGAAATGATTCTCAACATAATACTGACTTGTACCTCATGGAGCAAGGTCCACTTCCTTCTAGAAGCTAGCTAATGTGGTGGATGCCATCTGAAAATATGCGACCTCTATGGTGGTGAGAAGGGTCTCCATTTGTGCAAAAGGGTACTGCTAGTAATGTAGTCTCTCGACACTCCATATCTGCAACCTGAGGGCCTCGAGACATAATCTCCTTAGTTATCCACAAAATGGGGATAACAAGTCCCACTCTTTCCAACACTTAAAATTATCCACAATAGTGTGATGCTAACTTAGCACATGGTCCCATCCTTAGGGAAATCCTCTTGGGATTTACCTAGAGATACACATGATCCCCCACCTTGAACTCTTTGATTCCTCTTGCTGTCTGCATAACTCTTTTTTCTATCTTAGGATACTTTTAGATTCTATCTTATCTTATTCATTGCATATTCCATTTCCTTCAAAAATTCTGGTCAAAGTGTGATCCTATCCATTGGTTGTCCCAACTAATTGGAACTCTACATTTCCTACCATATAGAACCTCAAAGAGGCTCATCTTCAATGATTCATGATAACCATTGTTGTAGGTGAACTCTACTAGACGTAGATATTATTCCCACTTATTGGGATGATGCATGACATACATCCTTAGTATGTCTTCTAGTACTCTATTCAGTCTTTTTGTATGACCATCAATTTGAGGATGGTAGGTCGTGCTAAATGCCAGTTGGGTTTGCAAGCCTACAAACAAGATTTTCTAAAACATTAAGGTGAACTTATCATCTTTGTCCAATATTATGGTCTTGGGTAGACCATGCAATATGAAACTTTCCTCAATAAAAACATTAGCAATGCCTATGGCCTTAAAAGTAGATTTGATATGGATGAAATGAGTTGTTTTTATCAACTTATCTACTACAACCATGTTTTCATACTGTTGCTTAATTGTCCTTGGAAAACCAGTAATAAAATCCATGGAAATTATCTCCCATTTGCACTTTGGAATTTGCAGAGGCTGCAACAGTCCAACAAGATGCTTATGCTCAACTGTCATCCGTTGGCACTCCATGCACTTCACAATGTGTTCAACAATGTGACAAACAAACTTATTTGACAATTATAAGAATATCCAATTTAAGTAGGATATGATATATTGGATTACAATGAGAATGAGGGTGTTATATACACACACATGGGTGCCCTTTCATGAAGAGACATGAACTTTCATCAGGAAGGTGTCTCTTCATTATTTATCATTAACTATTGATTATTGATTATTATTTGTATTTTATAATGTATTTATTATTATATATTGTGTTCATAACATTGCCTTACCATTAAAAATGCTTTATCCTCAAAGCATATTGATGAAAAGGCTTGATGACTTTTTCTTTAGGTTGTAATGTCTTCACATCATTCACTATTCTAGGAGCTATCATAGTTGACGATACAAGACGATATGAACCTCTGAGTGCTGAGAAAAATTGTCGAATCGAAAAAGGATCTGACCATCCTAATTCAATCTTTTGTGGAATGTTACACTTCCACAATGAATTGATATCATGAGATTTACTTGCGTTGGCATCAATATTTTTCGGAAAATAAGTCAGTTGTTTCCATCCTAAATAATATTGATACTCTATTTGGTTGAGATATCTGCTCTTATTTTTTGGATGACGATAAGGAGTTCGTGTAGCCTGATTTTCCTTTCTCGTACTCGTAGCGTTTTCTTGATTGTCTTTATTCACTGATGTTGCTTTGTTTATTGATGAAATTTTATTAGTGAATACACTTGGAGCTTCTATTGTTTGTACTCCAACATCTGACGTTGTCATGACTTCAATTGGACTTGCATTTGTTCCTTTCTCCGCAACTTGGATTTTTACAGCTGATGATTTCTTTATTTCAATGGGATCAATCATTGTTTCCTTATCAATCAACAAATTCTTGATGGCAAGTTGCTTTAACGATTCTTGTTGCGATTTCTTCTCACCTTTTAACTTCTTAATTTGGGAGATCAAGTTTTGATTATGATTCTTGAGGCAAAAAATTTCTTCGTTTTTGTCTGTGATAATTTTATCAATTTCTTTTTGCATATTTTGCATTGATTTTTCATTTTCTTGAAGTACTACCTTAGAGATATCTTTAAAGTCTTTTGATGTTACTGGATCTGACTCCAATGTAGAGTCCTGTAATGTTATCTTTTTCTTCCTATATGAAAATGTCAAAAACTTCTTTGTGTTTAGGATGAAGGACCCTAGTGCTTCCATCTAGGATAAACCTAGAACTATGTCACTATCATTACAAAATAAATATTTAACGACGAATTGCAATACAAAACGTATAGTCTCCAATGCTAAGTTGTAAATTGCTTATGTTATATTGTTTTTCACCCATTGAATCTATCATTTCAATAATATTTGACTCAAGAATTACTAATTGGTTAGCACATTCAGTACTAACATAATTATTATCCTAAGTAGGAGTAATAGAGATGATAATATCCTTTCCTACAAGTGTTCCTTTGATTCAAAATAACACATGGACCATTTTTGTAAAAGTTTTAGGAAATCTTCCTTTTTCTTTATTAGTGGGATCCATTTTGTTTTCGTCAATAATTTTACAATAATTAATACCATGTTTATAATGAACCTTATATATCTTTTCTTTTACTTGGTTTTGATCTTTCTTTTATGCTTCTTTACTGATTAATTAGATGCACTTCTCTTTCTTTCACTTAATTATGAATTTCCCCTTTTTATATATTTTTAAGTAATTTATGCTTTTATATTTTATATAAATATATATATTTTTTAAACTTTTCTTTCCCTTGTAATTTGTTTTCTTTTCACATTATATATTTTTAACCTTAATACTTTTACACACGATTGATTTGGTTTTATTTTTCACTTAAACTTAATATAAGCTTTTTTCACCTTAAAATTTTGGCTTTTTAATAATATTTTCATTTGAATCATAACTTTGACTTCTTCATTTAACTTTGAAAATGGCCCTTTTTATATTCTATTTTAAGCTTGTATATTTAATTTCTTTTTAAAGTGCCTCCTCTCGTCTTTAAATGTGGCTACTAATTATACTTTTATATCGCGTAAGTCCAAAATCATAAATAAAAACACTCGTTGGTTATGTACGAACAGTCGCGACTCTTATAGAGAGATGCACGGACGGGAAATCTATAGACGGGTTAAGAGTTGTACGGCTCATGTATAGGTAGTCAAAATATCGATTGTTGTAGGGAAATTAGTAATTAAATGTACGGATATGTGTACCGAATTGTTGTTGAATAATGACTTGAATTGATTAATACCGTACAACACTAATTTTCTGATCTATGAATTTGGAACACGTTAATTTCGTATTGAATGTGTTAATCCTCAATTCAGATCATACGAATTGTTATTATTATTATTTTAACGGAAATCTAAATGATAATTGGCTAAAGGCGGTTGTGTGCTAAATGATCAGATGATTAGAGAAACTCTAATAATTTATATGGTTAAAATGCCTATATGGCCATTGGTAGGGATCAGAAAAACGAGGCTCTGATACCACTTTGACAAACAAACTTGTTTGACAATTATAAGAATATCCAATTTAAGTAGGATATTATAAGGTAATCCATTTAGGATGAGTTAATACTATATTGAGTAAAATGTACAAAAAATAGATATTGGATTGCAATGAGAATGAGGGTCTTATATACCCACAAATGGGTTCCCTTTCATGAAGAGAGATGACCTTTCATCAGGAAGGTGTCTCTTCATTATTAATAATTAACTATTGATTATTATTTATATTTTATAATGTATTTATTATTATATATTGTGTTCATAGCAAACAATGTCCTGCTTCATCCTAGGCCTATAATGCTTCATCCTAGGCCTATAATACAACTTCCTTACTAATGTATCCTATGGAATTTATCCATAATTGGTGCCTCAAATTTGTTGAATTAGGCACATACAACCTACTATTCTACAACAACTCATCAGTTGTAAGTTGATATCCTTCATATTTTCTCTCTCTGGGTTCCTGCTGTAATCCTTCTTTCAGCTGGTTGAATAACTCATCTTCTTGCAAGAGAGTTTTAATCCTCTTCTTGATGTCAATCCTCTTCTTGATGTCATATTCTCCTACACTTGCTCCTGCTAAGTGTGCAACCTACACACTTCGACTGAGTGCATATACCACTTTGTTCTTTTTCCCTTTAATATGTTTGATTTCAAAATCAAACTCGCTAATCAATGCCATCCACATGGCCTATCTAACATTCAACCTTGGTTGTTCGAACAAATACTTGAGTCCATAGTGGTCTATCATCTAGACAAACCTTCTTCCCAGCAATTAGTGTCTCCACATCTTCAACTCATGCACAATTATTGCAAGCTCTAGATCGTGAGTGGCATACTTCTACTCATGTTCATTTAGCTTTCTTGACTCATAACATATCACTTTCCCTTCTTGCATGAGTACTCCACCGAGTCTTTCTTTGCAAGAATCGATGTGAACCAAGAAGTCTTTTTCAGGATCTACAATCTTCAAAAAAGGGGCATTAATCAAAAGATGCTTCAATTGCTGAAAGTTGGCCTCACACTCTGTTGACCATATAAAAATTTTCCCTTTTCTCTACAATGAAGTAATGGGATTAACAATCTTGGAAAATCCTTTTATAAACCTCATGTAATACCCAACCAATCCCACAAAATACCTTACCTCTATTACATTTCTAGGGATAGGCCAATCCATGATTGCCTTGATCTTTTTAAGGTCTACTCTCACTCCCTCTGCTGAGATTATGTGACCCAAATACTAGATTTATTTTTGAAATAAATCACACTTGTTGAACTTAGCATACAACTAGTACTCCCTCCGCACTTGCACAACCATCCTAGGATGTTCCTCATGCTCTTCTTTAGTCTCGGAGTACAACAAAATGTCATCCACAAACACTAAGAAAACTTGTCTAGATATTTGTTGAGCACACTATTCATTAAACACATGAAAGTGGTAGGTTCATTTGTAAACCCAAATGGCACCACTACAAACTCATAGTGCACATACCTTGTTCTAAATGTTGTCTTGTCGATGTCCTCATCCTTAATCCTGACTTGATGATATCCATACCTTAAATTAGAAGGCCACAGCTCCCCTGAGCTGGTCAAAGAGATCATCAATCCTAGATAATTGATAGCCATCTTGTTCATTTTCCTATAGTCAATACATAGTCTCAAGGTACCATCCTTATTCTTTACAAACAAGGTTGGTGCTCCTCATGGGGACACACTCGGCTTGATGTAACCTTTGTATAGCATCTCTCTCAATTGTACCCTAAGCTCCACTAGTTTGGGTGTTCTCATTCTATAGGGTACCTTTGGCGTTGGTACTGCTCCATGTACAAGATCTATCGAAAAATCAAGATCTTTCTTTGGAGGTAGTCCATGCACCTCCTCTGGAAATGCATCCTTAAATTCCCACAACACAAGGTGGTATTTAGCCTTCAACTCCTTTCCTTTTGTTGAGTATAGCATACAAGGGACACCCTTTCCAACTGGACTTCTTAAGTTGCAACGTCGATATATCCTTAACTAAATCTAGCTTCCGAATGCCTTGCAAAACTCTTGTATTGTCTTCTTCATCTTCACATTCCAAAGTTTTCTCATAGAAGTTCAGTTTTTCTTTGTGGGAGGTTAGCCAATCCATGCCTAGAAACACGTCATAAGATTCTAAAGGTAATATAGTCAAGTTTGCTCGTGGATATAGTCCACTTATCTCAAATGGACAAGCTTCTATGACCTTGACCGACTTTCTCTTAGTTCATGTGGCTAATTGGACTAACCACTTCTTTGCATGTTTCTTCCTTTGTAAGGCACATGTTTCAACAACTTGTGGTGAGACTTAACTAAGATTAGATCCAGGGTCGATTAAAATAGAAATATGTTTCTTGACAATTATAGTTTCCAACACCACTACTGAAGCCTGGTGGTCTGGTTTCTCATTCTCCACAACTGCATATATCCTTGGCACACTTCTGGCCACATCATTGACTGTGGTCACTTCCTTCACATGATAAAATGTCTTTCCATCATGCTGAATATGAGGACAATCCCTCAATAGGTGTGGTTCTCCACAACCCCAACATTGCAAAGGTCCTTTCTTAGGCTCCCCTACTCTTTCTCTTTCCTGCTCTATTGGCCTATTTCCACTTTGAGATAGAAAATTCTTCTAATACACACCTCTTCTTGGTTGACCAAATTGTGCACCTTTATTTGGATTCTTGTATGTAAATGATCTGAATCCCTTTTTCTGGGACCCATTCCTATCCCTTCCCTTATAGTCCTTAGAAGGATCTGGATTATGTCTGGGTTGGTCATAACAACACTTGGCCTTTCTTATAGTCTCCTCCAATGTCTTTGGCTTATCAAACTAAATTTTGTCTTGGTAAGACCGTGGCAATCCACTGAGAAAACATTGGACTCTTTCTTTCTCATCCTCGAGGTAAGGAACATACCTCAAAAACTCCATGAATATCTTAGAATATGCATCCATAGTAATTTGACCCAACTTATGTTCATGGAATTCCTTGATTTTATCATCATAATACTTCTCTGATAGGTATTCCTTTCATAAATACTTCTCAAACTGCTTCTAGGTCAATTCTCTTTCCTTTAATCCCTTGATCTCCTTGATATATTCCCACCATATGGAGCCTCCTCCATTTAGGTTGAAGTGGAAATCCTTGCCTTGGTATTCTCAGAATAGTTTTGTACTTGAAAATACTTCTTCAATCCCAACAACCAACCCTCAACTTCTTCTCCCTTCTTAATTTCTCCATAATAGGTAGGTGGTTTAGCCTTCTTGAATTATTCAGTCATAGAACTCTGTAAGCATCTCTTCTTTTTCTTTGGAACACTCGATCCAGTGTCATTTCTGAACAACTTTTTGGAAGAAATCTTCCCGCCAGATGACTCTGTGAAAACAATTCCACCATATTTGCTCTTCTTAACATTCTGATGCCTTTTATTGGAAGAACTCTTTACCACATCGCTATGGGCTAATATGTGATTTTAGGCATCTGAAGGGGTTTTCAACCTCTTTGATTTCTGTAAATCTTCATTACTTGGGCCTTGCTACACATGCTTCTGATTTTTAGATAAGCTCTACAGTAGCACTGCATTAAGCTTTGCCTATTCATCCTGAGCTCTCATGAGCCTTTCATTATCTTCCTTCATGCTTCTAACAATGGCCATCAAATATGGAGGGGTTTCTCCGTCCCACCGACCATCAGATTCCTCATCTATGAAGTGTGATGTGTCTTCCATGCTACACTGCCCCATTCACTTCCACTGAAATTCATGTTCAATACTTCCTATGTGCCGAAATAGTGAAACATTGTTAGCCATTACATTATCAATGTCATAGCATGCATTCTTGGCATATTAAAAGATTTCTTAGACATTTTTATGCAGTCTTTGCAACCCATTCAAGTCTATAGTTTGAACACTCCTATGATACCACTATGTAACACACCCGACCCCCTAATCATCACTTAGGCTGGTGGGATATTGGATTTCCTTTCTTCCCTCATGACATGCTATTAGATTCATCAGTTGTTTGAGTGAAGACTTCTCTTATCACAACTGAAACTGTATTAAATCTTATTAATTCTCATAGATGTTTCTCCATAGAGGTTACTAAGGTGACCAGGTTCCTAAAAACACCCTCAATCGAATGATTATGCTTACTCTTGGCCCTTATATCAATACTCTATGGGTATTCGGGTTCATTCATGTCGGGGTGCCCAATTATCTGGGTACATCTCCTCTCCGACGATGTTATTCTAACAAATTGTCCTCTGGAATCCAATGAAACTCGGATCCAAGGTTCCAACAACTATGATTACATTGGAGTTCCTACCCACTCGATGCTTATTCTCCCCTTAAATACCTATTCCACATACTAACGAATGGGACCCACAAGATGTACGACTGAGATTAAATCTCGTTCACACACCAATCAATGGTCCTCCTTCATTCTTGGAGTTCCTCCCCATCGGAGTGTGTTCATTATGGTTCCAAAAACTTCTCTGAATAACTCACTCCAATCATACACACTCTGACAGATCGAACGACCCTCGTTCATATAATCAGACAGACACTGTGATCTTTGGGGTTATGGAATATTTCCTGTCAGGGTTTTGAAATCCTCCCCCTTGGAGCTATTATTTTCAGATCCAATGGCTGGGATCTCATGGAACACCTCCTAGAGGATATACGATCCTCAGAGTTCCTATTTTCAAACTCGTGTTCCAACCTCCCTTTCTAGACCTCTGACGACCCCTATTTTGATAACCTTATTACTGAATCCAATGGCCCAAAACTCACCCTAGTCACTCTTCGATAGATCAATAGTCTTGTCGACTCAAATATTTCCCATCGGAGTTTAAATAAAACCTCAATCTAGTCACTTCGAAGGTAGTACCATCTAACCAATGATATAGATATGCTCGCTTCGCTGAATGAACGACTGCAAACCCACCCATCTTAACACACTCGTTTCCTCCAGGGAGACAATCCAAATCTAGACTTAAACCTTTTAGGGTTCCTCCTCTGGTATTTTATAAGGTTCTATCGAACTTCTAATATCTTCGGGGAATCCAGGTTTAAACAGGCTAAGGCATTTCATCTAGGACTTGGGTGAATATTTGCATGTTCTGCAAGATTTCCACCTAAGACACATGACACTTCATAGGGATTAAGGCTCTCAAACTCTTACTAGGACTCTCCGGATACCATGGTACTCATGTCACTATCCAAATGAAGGATTTGTCCATATCCTGCAAACTTTCCTCTCCAGAATCACATGATCATCTAGGTTACAAGTCACCCATACATCACATGCTCACTCTCATGGGTTATCATATTGAATATGAAACAAACAAGCACCTTCCACATTACTGAAGAACTAAATTCATATTTACATGCATTTATATTTCCCATTAAAATAAGAAAATAATCTCTTTACATCATTAACACACATCATCAGGTTAAGTTCAACACGTATCTGTTCAAGAAAATATCAACAACCAACTGACTGAGAGAGGACGCCTTTCCTCCCAACTTAGGCCATACCGCAGAGTGCCTTCCTACAATATTCCACCCCCATTCCAAGCCATGATATCACAAGGGAATGATTCAATTGACTTCCAATTTTTTTGAATGATCCAGGAAGGTTACTCTCCTTCCCCATCTAACAAAAAACAATTTTTTCCACCTTCCCACTTTGCTGAGGGCTTCCATAGGTTTATCGGGTACCTTCCCAACTATATCTCCTTTGCACAAGGGAGTGCTTTCTCTACTATACAGTCCCTTAGAGACCTTCCCTTACAAGTGTCAGTTTATGTCCAGTAAGTACTGTTATCCCCCATTTCTAGGGATAGCTAAGGAGATGGTATCTCGATGCCCTTGGGTTGTAGATGTCGGAACACATATATATTTTTAAATACTTCATATGTTAAAACATTGGAAGCTGCCTACCTTTTAAACAACAAAACGCTAACGATAAACCTCAAACATCGTATTTCAGGGTTTCACAAATCTGACAGTCCAACATGTTGAAGCCCTTAATACCCTGACATGTGAAATAGCAAAGTTAGGTTAAGCTTAATCATGATCATTGAACCATTAAATAGTGATTATCGCTAATTTAATACATTGCACCTTCACGATTCGGGAGTCACACCTTGAGCAACCTTCGAATATCCTGATATGCGAATTCGCGAAAGAAACTTAAGATAAACCTGATTAATTACACGAATAATGATAATTAGCGACAATTAATTGTTATCGCGACTTCACGTTTCGACAGTTTTGCCTTGAACAACAGCTTATAACCCCGATACTCGAGGTCGCGAAATTTCCAAACTAATCGTATTTAATTAAAAACTTAAGCCTGATTAAAGTTAATTAATCAAATCACAATTTCACAAATTCGGGGTTCATAGCTCGAGACTAAGAGTAAAATCACCCGAGACTACGAGTTCCAAAAAAATATTAAGAACTAATCACGATTAATTAAATGTTTAAGATGGATTAATTAATATCTTAAACAACCTTTTACCTTATTAAAAATATTTCTGTGGTTGGGGTTTTCATGATTGGTCGGAATAGCCACAGTTTTGTCTATAGAGTGTCATGATTGGTCGGAATAGACACTCTATAGACAAAACTGTGGCTATTCCGACCAATCATGAAAACCTTTTACCTTGTAAAACTTACGGGCGAAAATTAAATACTCTTCGATTCTCCCAAGTCACGAAATATCAAACATTTATGAGTAGAGTAGAGAAATGATTGGAAATAAGATCTTACTTTATCTCCAAATCTTTCTATTAAGAGAATTAAACGTTGTGTTAGCAAGGATCTGGGCAGACAAGAATGCTCAATGTGAAAGGATTTCTATCATTAGTTGATTTTCATTCTAGTTTTCACAGAGTCTGCTTAGTGAGATAACCATTGTTTATATTTTCATCCTCTGTGACAAGAAAAATAATTTAGAGATTCTATATCATGGCTCCATGGAAAGCGCCCAAAACAACTAGTGAAAGTTCAGGCCAGAGTTCATATATTCTTTCTGATACCTCGCCTAGAAACATCGATGTAGTCAAAACATGGACACATGTTTTCAACACACTGCAATACGAGTTGATAAACTGCCCAGACGATTCGAGCGATAAAAGGAAGGAAGAATTGTATATCAAATTCAAGGTGGTTGCTCAGTCGAAGATGCACAAGGTAGAAAAAAGGCCACAACTTTTACCCTATTGTGATATGATTAGGTGGGCATTGGATCACGTAGATGTCCCAACCAGAACAATATTCAATTCCTATAAGGTGGTTGTTGGGTCATTTCGGCCGGAACATCTACAGGCGATGTACAAGTTGTCTCCCACACCAAACTTTACTTACAATGCCAAATTTTTAGAGGGTTTCAAATAGAAAGAATGTGAGCAATTTGGAAAAAGATTATCTAACCTAATCAAGGATTGGTGCTCACGCCCTGAAAAGTTTACAGCTGATTCTCATGATATATGCGCAATCTCTTCGTTACAGCCACAATTCATGTATATAGTGATGATGGTGTGCAACATTTATGGGAAAGATAATACTGCACATTTTTCTCTCCCATGGGTACTGCTTATCCACACAGTAGCAGAGGGATACTCTTTCTACTGGGCCAAAATGTTGTCGGACAGTTTGGCCAGTCAAATTACAGAATACCCGAGACAAAAGGAGAATGGGAAGGCAACCTCATTTTTCATGTCTGCTTACATTATGGATGCCATTTGTTTCATGACACCCTTTCCATTAATGAATTGGAGCTGGACTCCAATTAACATAGAGCCTATTCACATATATCACTCAAAACTCTGGGAAGATAAAGCCAAAGACTTCATCTATGAGATTTTCAACTGGGTAATGGTACCGATGCATGTTGTTATTTTCGTCCACCCACCTCCCAGGATTTAGGATACAATCGTGACCAATCTAGGCAGTGTGGAAGACTGGTACATTGAAGAACAATTCTCTTATATTAGGGTTTTTGGCTGCTCTGTTCCCCAATATGCCCTGCCTCTATTCTTACCAGACAAGCTAGTATGTCGCGAAGTTTCCAGGAAAACTGTACTCGGCGAGATAAACAAAGAACTCAAAGGGGTTTAGAAAAAGGTATGGCCATCTTTTCCCCTACACATTGGTACATATTCTTTATCAGATTTCGGCCATGCCAAAGTGGAGGCCACGACCTTAGAGGAAATGAAACTATTAGACATTGAATTCAAGAAGCACGACCCTAATAAGGTTGTGGGTAACCACATGGAAAGCCGTGGTCTAAAAAGATATAAGCAAGAAGACTCTCCTCATGATGAGATGTTCCGAGGAGCGAGATCCTACTCAGAAGTTTTAAGTCGGGTTCGAGCTCTACCGCCTGAAGGGATGGTCGAATTTTACAAATTTCAGGAACACCGAAGAAGTGGCCTCCCCAAAGTTTTACAGGGGAAAGTCTCCACATCCCCAGATATACAGCAAACAGAAGTCAAAAGCTCAACAGCTACAAGCTCTGGAAAACAAGAAACTTAGGGGAACACAGAAGAAACTGAGACCTCGAAACAGGAAACCGAGATCCCAAACCAAGAAGAGAGACCCTCAAAAATAGATACACCAGGTAAATAGGTCAGGGATCAAGAAGAAATACCCTCGAAAGGGGTAGGAGACATGTCGTCGCTTACATCAAATGAATCGACCACAGATGTTGCCATGAAACACTCATTCATAGAAATCGACAGTCCCATTCCATCCGTCACACCCTTACAATCTACCAAGGGGGACCTCGATGTAGGGAAAATATTCAAATAATATTTAACACCTATCTCTGTAGAATAATCACCTCCTAGTGATTTCATTTTTAGCAAGAAAAGGAAAGTCGTGGTGAAGAGAGAAACACACCAAAGGGCGGGTGCAGTGGCTAAAAAATACGTAATACTAACTGATGGAGAAGCCTTATAAGAGATAGAATTTGTTGAAGAGGTAGTAGGGACATTGGGGGATTATGCAACAACCAACCAATATTCAGCTGGAACCTTGAAGGAACAGATCAAACAAAAAGACATGTTGATTAGAAAACTACAGACTCAGATAGCAGCTGTAGAGACAAATGCCAGGAATGAGGCATACAAAGATATTGAACAATCCAGAGCAGTCGACCAACATCAAATCAAACAGCTCAAATCCAATTTTGAGAAAATACACCAGTCAGCTCAAATAAGCCAAACACAGGTCGATCAACAAGTGGAGTTAATAAAACAACTGCAATCGAAGTTAAATTCTGCTGAAAGCTAGGTCATAGATATAACGGTATTCCAAACCCAAGACATGGAAATATGAAAGAAAATAGAGGCAGATCAACAGGGTCTACTTTCTAAAGTAGAAATCATCCAGAATCATTTTTAGATGATAGATCAAGCGCTAAATAATATCACCTTAAGAGAAAGAGAAGCTAAGGCGGCTCGGGGTGCTTTCCAGAAGGCTATTATAGAAACAATGAAAGAGGAAATGGTCATCGCTTCCAGATTATCCATTCCAGAGAAAACCAAAGGTAACATCCTTCTAAAGGCATGGGAGCACAATATATCAGAGAACAGAAAAATGGCTAAAGAGGTGAGAGATTCTTTTGAAGAAAAATTTGGTACTGAATAAAAAATTGTTAGATCTTGATAAGGAAAGTAGCTCTGGAACATTGGGAAAAATTAACATAGTCAAACATCTGCTAGATATCAAGGAAAATGTGGAAAAATACCAAGTTGAATTATCCCAGATAAGACAGGTCGACATTGCCCAAGTAGATAAATGGTTAATAAATCCAAACCTACAATTATTGTCTATCATCATAGAAGACATGCAAATAGGAGAAAGATTGCCACAACTGGAAAATAAGTGTTACACTTTCGAAGCAAATGACCAAACGAAACCTTCCAAGTTGATAGCCCAGTTGGTAGAAAAGTGTATCAATTGTATTGAACAGGGGAAAGGGAACACTTCTGGAGGCCAGTAATGTAGTAGTTGCTTATTCTACCCTATTTTAGAGCTAGGGGACAAAGAAAGGAAAACGCCTTGCCAGCATGAAAGAAGACAAGGGACAATGAAGTGAAGTGTTTCACCGTCTCATTTGTAACTGAAACCTTTAGAATGATATAATTTGAAATGCTTAAATCTTGTATAAATATACATTTTGAGAAAGGATCAAAGGATGCTTTTTTCCGATTGTAAAGGAGAAGACTCTCTTTATTGACAATTAATACAAATGCAGGCCATAAATTCTACATCTCGTCTATTCTGAGTTATGTGTTCTTCTATCTTTTCATATTCCAACATGCTTTCATATACTTTTCTTTAATGAATGTTTAAATCACAATTTAGTACAACCTCTATTGTGGTTATATTTCACTTGGTAATCTGATAACAAACATATTTTCATCTGTATTCACTGTTAGTAAATAAAAGACCTGCATGTTAATTAGATACTATATTTTATACTTCATTGAAGGTTACATCACTCACTTTCTTCTTCTGTTACAAAGTAAGATTCTTCAACAATTGATGCCTTTCTTTGGTTAGCATCTTTATGTTCTTCTTTCAACTCATTCAATATTTCAAATTTAACTTAGAAGCGAGAGACAACCTCTAAGATGTAATAATATTAATTCGATTTAAAGAACTTTCTCTTATTATTTAGGTAGTGAAAGGAAAACATTGAAACCTTTTCCTCATTTCATGATGCTTGACATTATACTTGAATCCTTGGTATAAACTAAGGAGCAATAGTAGGCATGGAGTGTCGAGGGATGGATTGAATTGTGATGTCTAGTTACATAGATGAAGACCTACTTCACCATCATACTTCTCCAGTTCATCATTATGGCATTCAACACATCGGCCTGTTTTCAGAAGGTAGTGGGTCTTGCTCCATGTGGTAGTAGTCATGTATTATGGTAAGTGTCACTTTAATACTTGAGGCATTTGAATATGTTGCATTTAAATATTCTTTTGATTATAGAATGTATGCTTGGAAATTATACTCTTTGCCTTGTTTCACCTTGGTGGTTGACATTGTGTCCTAGTAAGTGGTCGTCCTTGGGGAAAGGCTTGCTACTGGGAGGTCTCATTGATAAGTCATCCTACCATTCCATATCATACTTGTCACTTTTCACACTTCATCCTTTTCGTTCCCCCTTATTTTAGGATTTTTCAAGTGTATTGACCCAAGAAGGGATTGTACCTCATTTCATGGGAAGAAGGGGCTAAAGGCCCAGAGGGAAATGTAGCTGGAAAAAGATAAAATCCAAATTATAACCTTCTATATGCTCACCCAAAGAGGTCTTGATAACAATGAAATGATTCTCCGAAAAATATTTGAAGCCCTACAAAAGAAAACTCACATTATATAGATGTCCTGCTTGTTGAGGTGTGTACACTTATGAAATGTCCCTTTCTTTCCATGCATATGGCACTATGTGTACCTCTAGCTTCAAGTGACATTGCGATACTCTTTTATTTCCATGTATTATATTACCCAATTTTCTTAGACTTTAATTAATTACTGACATTAAAATGGGTTTGGAAAAAGGATGCACTGAAAATGATGATGCAACACCCTCTGCAAAGACACCCATAAATGAGACAATACAAACCCTTGTATGTCATGAACCCCATGCCCAAAAGTTTTACCCCATCCATTTCACCTTCTTTGCATGACTTAGAGAGCGTCGACCTAGGAAACACTCTTTGAATTGAGGAATGACTCACCCTATAGGTCACCATGACAACCCTCCCATACCTAAAATTGGCAAGTTGCATAGGGTCTTTGAGCACTTGTTGAATTTGAAAAGGTAGTTTTGATGCACATGTTTAGGCGACTCTTGTATTAAAGGTGATTTTACTTGGTATGATACATTTGACTTGAGACCCTTGTATGGTGAATTGATTTGTCTTTGTAGGACGGTGCCACATGGCCTTTGGAAGCCCAACGTCCCTTTCAACAACCCAACGACTTGCTAGAAGTGCCAAAACGTCACCCTATAAGGGCATGACGCCATCTTTTTATGGTTAAATTTGTGTAAAATTGAAATTATGTTGTAAAGGGGAAAAATAGAGGTTTGCCTCCTTATTTTGTCTTTAACCCTAATTAAGTGGACAAACTTATTTTGCATGACCTAGTATAAATAAAGGTCATTTAACATTTCATTTTCACAACATTCTCACTTGAGAATAAGACATACTTGGTTGAAATTTTCGCCCTCTTTGGGAATTTGAGCTATATCTCTCTCTTGTGAAAATTTTTGGATGCTTATTGGTCTATTTTGGAGCTAAAGTGGTGTTTTGCCTTCTTGGAAACTTATTCTTGCATGTGGACAAAATTTACTTGGTAATCTAGGGTTTTATATTGCTATCTTATGGAATTGGTAAGGAATTTGTTGCATTTTGTTGGTAATTTATTCTTATTTCATGCTACCCTTGTATAAAAATCTTGGAGGAGTATAAGGGAATACACCCTATGTTGGCACAGAATTGATTAGAACATGGTCCTTCTCAGGTTATCGACAAAAGGTACCATGTAGTCTAGAGCGCTGACATTTTCATCTCCTCTGAAGAGAAGAAGTCTCACCTGAAGCGAAACCAAGACAGAAGGATAAGGAAGGGCAAGGATAATACTTAGGTGGGTTCCTAGAACCTTAAAGATTCACCATGATCTTGCGCAAGATAGAATAACTATAGAACATATATGAACTCATGCATACTGGAACTAAAGATACTTAATTTGCAAAAATCATTCATACATAGAGATATCATATGGATCCCATCAAGAATAAAGAAGTACTGTAAAGATACAATTCATAAGCATAAACAAAAAATGACACATTATATTTCAAAATTGTAGGTCCTTCTTCATCTATTATCATCATAACTTATCGGATAAATCTCAGAGATACAAATTAGTACTCTTTTACAAACTCCAGACTCCAGACTCATGTCATAGACCTCTATCTACCCCTTTCTCCCAAAACTGTATACAGATTACATTTACATAACCATTTCTCAACTAAAACAAAAAAAAAACAATAACTATCACAGCCAACCAATCAACACTAGCCAACCTAACCCCTTTACAATAGTATTCATCTGATATATAGGCTGAGTGGGATATTTTGTCTTTGGGCTTGGATGATTTCTTGTTATGTTGTAATTTCTTTTGCCTTGCTGGTGTTGTGTTGTCCCTTTCTGTAACTGATTTCTATTTCTTTTACTTACTCCACTATCTAGCTTCTTTTGTAGCTTGCACAACTCATGTTAAACCAAAACTAGGACTGTAGTCCTGCTTGCCCAGCTTCCAATTCAAAAATGAAGGGCCCAACAAGCTCCGACCACAAGCTTTGACTTGCCCTCGAGTCAAGTACTTGGTTCTTTCACAACTTCTAGGAGTAACCGTTGCTTTCCCTTGTCCTCCTTCTCCACTTTGATTTACTCTTCTGCTTGCGATTTCTCTTTCTCTACCTCTTCAAATGAAGGGCCCAACTCTAGGACCAACTCTAAGCCCTGCTTCCTGAATTCTTGGAAACTACCAATTTTATCCTGTCACTTCCTGGCAAGGAGTGAGGCTTCGGCTACAAACTGTTGGGTCACATTTGTGATGCATCCTTTGGGCTTGGATGTGACCAGAGAATTCCATTCAGAGTCTATTGTAGAATCCACCTGAGATATGCACTGTCTGAATGACAGGTTAGAATTCACATAGATCCTTCTTGGCTACAGATTGCGCCTCAAATAGAGCGTTCAACTCATTTTTCGCTTGTTGAATTTGGTTGAATTTCTCTTGTTTCTCGAGCGGGTCCATGATGACCAAAAATTCTTCATTCAACAATTGTATTCTTGCGCGCACATCCTCTAAAGTTTGGTTGCACCTTGTTATAATTACCATCTAGTCACTGACTTGTCCAAATATCTTTGTGCACTTAGTTGTGCGCTTGTGTAGTGCTTCTCGAGAATTGTTGCCTTCTAGCACTATTTTCTCCATCTGTTCTTGCAAATTTCGATGCTACTTTTCCGCTTCTTGCTGGCTTTCTCGCAACTGCACTTCCAACTTCTCTGCGCAAATGGAAAACTGTGACCATGCCCCTTAGAGTAGCTCAATTTGATGTTCAGGTTCTCCTGCAGCACTGGATTCTGGCAGTTGGGGTGCTACCTTCCTTATTTTTGACCAGGCTTCAACAAGCCTTTCCTGGAATCTTTCCAGTTTCTGCTCCGCTTGGATCTTGGTGATTTCTTCTTGTGTTCTATGTGCTTGAGCAAGGAGTGATTTCTCCCTTGCAAAATCTATGGTCCTTTCGGCCTACTAGGGCCTCTTCTCCAGTCGATCGGTTGAAGCCCTGATCACTCCAACTAGTTGCACTGCTGGCCACTCTGCAAGGTTAGCGATGGAAGGGGTGGCATCCTTGGGTGGTCAGAATTGTAGTGGAAGTCCATTGGCCGTTGAATTCTCTAAGGGGGTCTCCACATCCTCCTCTCTTTTTGATGGTCTTGGTGCAAGCCTCAACCGCAACGCTGATGGTAGGAGCGTTAGAAATTATGTTTTGGCTAGGGAGAGTTGTAGCAACTCTGCACACTACTGAGGGTTTTGGAGGAATAGATACATTTGTTCCTGCATTGACATTGTGATTTGTCCTCAAGTTGTCTTAGGTTCCTTATGAACCTTTGGTATCTCCTCTTCTTTGTGGACCCCGACCTCTGGGGTTGTGCTTCCAACAACACCCTCAACCGTAGTCATTTAGGAAGTGCGTTGCAGACTTAGGGCTTGCGGCTTCAGTTCTACTTGCATCTCCATTGAATACAAAGTGTCCTTTATTGGCACAAAGAGTATGATCTACTGGTCTTGGGCTTCATGGTTTGGGCCAGTCAGTTGTAGCCTCTTCTTGGGTACTTCTGGGTTTGGACTAGGGAGTTCTGGTCTCTGCTCAGGTATCGTTGGGGAATCCAGCTGCATGGGTTCTGGGTCGACAGTTTGGGATGGAATGGCGGTTTGTTGGGGTGGTGACTGGGGTTGTGGTGGTGATGGAGGTTTCTCAGTGATGATGGTGGTGGATGGAGTGGTGTCAGGCTCAGGGTCATCCTAAATGTCTATAATATGGGATGCTCAAGCCATTGAGCGAGTGTGGGGGACGGTGGATGAAATGGGTTGGGGATTCATAACCCTGCTCAGGGAGATCCCCGTCCTAGTTTTCTTGTACATTGTCTCTATAATGAATGTGACACTAAGGATTTCGTTGATGTCCTTACCTATCAACATAGCTTGCTACGACAGTTGCGGGAACATCGGTAGTGTTCTCTTTTTTCACTCTAGTGGCTGTGTCTCTTCCTCCTCATGGGTGTCCATCTGTGTTGGGGCTTCTTTATTCTGTACCTCTAGGCCTGAGATCGGTCCTACCCCTGCTTCTTGACCCCTCTTCTTCAGCATCTCCATAAGAAGAATATAATGCATCCCCGACTTGTGCGGGTTGCGTTTGACTTCAGACCACGACATAACCTTTTTCTTGAATGCCTCCTCATCCAAATAGAATGGAAGCATGCACGAATGGAAGTCATCCATGTTGGCATATATTGGCCACACAAATGTATTGTGGTGGTTCATGCTGAATGCTATGTTCCACATGTTGCAGTTGAGTAGTTCTTGCAGAATACGCAACCTCTGTGTTGCGTTGATCAACCTGTTGTACCACTTGGAGAACGTCGTGTTGTTGAAGGCAGAGTTCTCCGAGTTCAACCTTGAATTCCAAGGATCAAACATTTTTTCCAAGCACCCCTTATCTTCTGGTGACAATGGTATTTTGGCGGGTGGCGTCCACTTCAGCATTGCGAACGCAAGCAATGAGTAGCCATAGGTGAAAGTAACACCTTTTTCCTATGCTTCCTCGCAGGCCATGAGGAGTTCCTCCAGCAAGTAGCTGCACCAATTGAAGACAGTGCCATTGGCACAAAAATATGCCACTAATAAAGCATCCAATGTGCACTCTCCCTTGTAGTAGGACCTCATGATCTTGCTATCAATTATGTAGCAACTGGTCCTGACCGTCTCGGGTAGTTTGGGGTCAATATTGGCTATGCATCGCCCCCTCTGTGTATGAAACCACTCATATAAGATGGTCTCCCCCTTCTTCTTGCCATGCTTGCTGGGACCTTGGAAAAATTTGGACACATCCTCCCCTTCTATGTATAGTCTCGTAAGTTGGTGGATGTCTTCTGCATGGATTGGGTATATCCTATCCAACCATAGGATTCTATCATGTACCCTACTGATGAGAAATTTTGTACACCTCAAAACTTCCCCAGTGGTGCCAAAAACTGGTAAGTCCCTGAGGTTCATGATGGTAGAGTTGAACAAATTCATAAACTCGGTATTTGGCATAGACTACATGCCTCCCAACTCATCTAGAGAGACACTCCAGAAGACATATATATTCATCTGTGGGAAAAAAACCTGGTCTGTGAGGTCGAGGAGCTTGACTTGCTCGACCTTCCCCTTGAGATCGCCCACAATATCAACCTGAGGGTCACAAGGCTCATCTGGTACTACATCCTTTGAAATGATGCTTTTGCTTCATGTATCTCTCGATATGGTGAGTATGATCAACAAATTGCACAAGAGAAACAGGGATTGGGGATCACGACTACGGGTCAAGGGATTACACAGGCTTGCTCATGCTTCAGAATTCACAAATATCTAAGTTCTCTCTGGGAAACAATGCTTCCTACACCGAGTTCACATAAAATTATACCCAGGCTTAGCTGGCAAGTTCTGTAATAATTGTTATTCATCATTAATCCTATATACGCAAATTGGATCTGAGTTGTCCAACGAGACTAGTTAATGGGGTAAATATCTCGGGTGATATTGGCATTTACTAGGAAAGTTGGTCAGGGATGTGGCCAATTCCAAACCTTACCATTTAACATATGAGAATCCTAGTGTGAATACCGATGGCATCTTTGTGTATCATGGCTTTATGGTTTAACATAATTCAGACAAGGTACTGTAGTGGTAATAAAGGCTGTGACTGGATTGGGTTCGTGTGGCACATGGACTAGGATTGCATCCGGATTCACTCTCCCTCTGACCAAAAATGGGTCCCCATCATATTTAATGACTGTCATTAATAGCTTCGTGGATCTTTTTCTCCGACACTATTGAGTAAGAAGTTCTACATCAAACAACACTTAGAAAAAAAAATGAACTACATGTCACAATGCAATAATGCACTCTTCGACTTTATTAACTGAATTCACAGAAATTGAAATAAAACAACTCAAATCTAACTACTATACATGCTCCTTTGGACTAGAGAAACAATCCTTTAGCTCGTTTTGAGACATATAGGGTTTTAGGCGAGCAACGTTCACCCATCCTAGCCGCAACATACCATCCAGTTGCCTAAGTTCGATTGCTCCCGAAGGTCGGATCTCCGCAACTATAAATGGTCCCAACCAATGCATGCACAACTTTCCTGGATGTTTCTGGTACCGACTATCATAAAGTAAGACCTTATCTCCTTGTGCAAATACTTTTGTCTTAATGCGTCTATCATGCAAAGATTTCTGCCTTTCTTTCTCAACTGACTAATGAAATTCTACTAAAAACCTGGTCTCTTCAAGTTCTTGTAAGTCCATGAGCCTCTGTGCAACTGATTCATCCTCTGACATGTGTGTAATCTATGCAATGTACAAAATTGGAGTAATGAATTTTGCAGGTACCACAACCTCTTTCCCATAAACTAGCTGAAATGTAGTGTACTTGTGGAGTTTCTTTGTGGTTGTCCTATAAGCCCATAGAAATGTTGGAACTCTATCATCCCAATCCTCCTTGTTTGCGCAACAGGCCTTCGTTAATCATCTCTCCAGAATCTTGTTAAATGCTTCCACTGTTCCATTGCCTTACGGATGGTAGGGGCTACTCTTATGATGTTGGATCAAGAATTTTGCTCTAAGCTTTGCTATTGTACTACTGATAAAATGATATCACTGATCACTGGTCATAATCCTAGGACATCCAAACCGAGTGATAATATTTTCAAAAATGAACCTAGCAGCATTATCAGTCGAACAATCCTGAACAACTGTTGCCTCATCCCAACATGTAAGGTAATCGATTGTAGTAATGATATACCTAGACTTTGAATGCCTAGTGACGGGGGTTGATTGGCCCAATGAAGTCAACCAACCACTTCTCAAATTATTATAGAGCTTGAACTGGTTGAAGAGACGATTCATCTTGTTGTGATGGCTTACCCACTCTTTGACAAACGTCACACGATCTGGCATATTCATTGGCATCTTTGATAAGTGTGGCCCACCATAGTCTAGCTTGGAGGACCTTCTGGGCAGTGACCTTTTCTCAAAAACGACGCCCCACAACTCCACTGTGGCACTCCCATAGTATGTCTTGTATTTCATGAGCTAAGACACATATCCTGAAGATGTTATCTAGTCCCAACTTATACAATTTCCCTAAACTCAATTGATAGTCCGTTTCTCTAACCACCATATGATGATTCTGAGTTGTAGAGTATGTTTCCGGGTAGGTCCTTGTACTTAAGAAGACTTCTATGTCTTCCAAGTATTTTGGTATAACCTTGTTGGTTTTAATTCCCTTTTATCTATTTACCATTACAGATTGACCACGGTTCATAACTAAGAATATTCCCAACAAAATCCCTTAAAGAATATTGGCCCCTCTGGTCACCCAGAAGGAAACACAATAAACAGAGTGTACTGCGCAGTCTCACCCAAGATATCTCTATGGGTGTCTACAATACTCAGGTGTTTGCAACCTAAGACTGAGTGAGATCTGCACCTTAACCTTTATTCAGTTCATCTAACATCTAGTATAACATTCATTCTATGAATGCATGTGGTTCATCAGATTTATTTAGCTACTTCATTCATTCAACATTCATCAACTAATCACACGCAAAACCACATTCATTCAGTCACATAACATAGTATTACTGTGGCTCGCCCCCTCCTGGGCTACATCCACAAAGATCTCACTCTAAGGCTTTTATTATAGTTTGGAAATATCCATGTTGTGCATGGTTACAAAATTAGTTCTTCTTTCTTCCCACAAGCTCCTCGATCTCTGCGAAGCTGACTAGTTCGCACTAGGATCCTCAACCTACGATCTAACCCTCAGGATCGATTCTCTCATGCCCTTTCTAGCTCCCTAGTAACTCGTATCGTCCTTATAGTTCTCTCCCTTTCTTCATATATCTCGCTTCTCTCTCCCTCTTCTCTCTCTTGCCCCCCACTCTATATATCTATCTCTTCTATTTATCTTCGTCTCACCATCCATTACAATGTATTAAAAAAACCCTAACCCTAGCGTTGTTAGGTATTCCATGCATGCGTGCATGCTTCTTTTCCTTCCAGCTGCCTCTTTCCTCTTACATGCTTCTCTTCCAAAAATAGCCTTTCTTTCTGATTCGACTTGCATCCAACATGCCCCCAACACTAACATGTGGCATGTCCCAATCCACCTAAACCTAGTGTGCTTCACCAATATCTCTTGCGATCTCTTGGAACTTCTTTGTGAGCTTCGTTTCTTGCATTTGGGCCTACGCGATCTTCTCCTTGAATGCGTCCAATACCTGCACTGCAATCTCATTGCTGACCATCCCTGCGCACTCTTCCTAGGTTTGTGGCATGTTCATTTTTTCTTCTTCCCCCTGTGCAATGACCTTTGCTGTCCGCTCCTAGAGAGATTCCATTTGAACCTGATGCTCCTTTTTCTGTGTTTGCGCAAATATGAGTTCTTCCTGCACTTTCTTCATATCTCGCGCTCCTTTTACGTGTTCTATGATCGAAATTGTCTTCTGCCTCTGCTTGAAGTCCTGGATGGCTACACTTATCCTTTCTTCTTCCTGGTCCCACTACTGGACCTGTTGATCTTCTTCCAGCTTCATCCAGAGTTGTGTTGCCTTCTCGAACAAGTCAGCCGCTGCAGGGACTTGTTTCTCTATCTCATTTATATGCGTTGTTTCCTCCTGCTTCCTTTTCTCCTTCACCTTTGGTGGAGTGGTAGGTATGAGCTACTCCCGAAGGTGCTTGATCTCTTGTTTGTATTGAACGATTGTCTAGACAATCTGATCAATCTTTTGTGTCACTGTGAGTTCGGTCGTCTGCGTGCTCTTTGGATTTTTATCATAGGCTATAGACAATTCCTGCTCCAGCCTATCCATGCGATATTTTTCATCTTTGGTCTCGAGCTTAGCTTTCTCAAGTACCAATTCTAGATTTTCCCGATTGTCCTTTGACTTCTGCAATTCCATTGCATCTGTGTGTGTGCGTGATTGTACCTCCTGTGTGACACTGACTTGTAGTTTATACAAGGCCTTGGTTGCTATCTACGCCAATACCAACTGTATTTGAGCCAAGTCCTTTATGGGTGTCTGCCCCAAGATTTCAACCATGCACAACATGTTGGGTGTGACATGAAATGTTGAGCTCAGCTGTGCCATCGTTTGGATCCTATCCTGATCGCTTGATCCAACCTCACCTCCTATCTATAACGTTGATGGGACTGTTCCTACGTTGATGCTAGCCACCTGCACTTTTCTGAGCTGCTGGAGGAGCTATCACATGTATGCCAACTCTTCCTCAATCCTGTCCCTTTGGCGCTTAAAATTATCTAAATCCTCGACTGTGCGATCCTAGACTATTTGGGCCACCATGTTCGCATCATTCTCGGTGATCATGTATTCTGGGGGCATTATGTGTGGCTTCGCCTTCTTTCACACACCCCCCGTTTGGATGACTGGCCTTTCTCCTATTGAGTATCACTTGATGTGGTTCCCTGTGCTGTCTCAGTCTGTTTCTTCTGTACCTGTGGCCCCTGTGTGTTGTTCTTCTTCCCCACCTGGGTGCCTTTCTTGGGTGCGCCCCCTTTTTTCTGTCGCACCTTGTTCTGACGTGTCCTTGGTTTCTTGGTCACTATTATCTCTTCGACATGTGTCTGTTACTGTCTTACCTCCTCCTCCTCTATTTTTGCGGGTATTTCTTGATTGAGGACTGGAATCCTCTAGTTATCATCCCAATACTTAATGGCCCTCTCTATGTTCACCTCCTTGATGCAATAGCGCAATTGTAGCCATTGATTGTTGAGATATTTCCATGCCTGGATCCACATTGCATGTATAGTGGATTTGAAATTGGCTATGCTCTGATACTCTTCGATTGATTCTCGTGTCACCCTCCAAGTGTTGGAGATGCTCTCCTGTAGGTCATTGTGATATCCTTCAAATATGGCCACATTCTCCTTTCTGTTCTTGGGGTTCGAAGCGGACCCCAACGATAAGTATCGCGCTCCGTGGCAAGGATTGGGTATAGTGGAAAAGAATGAATACTTCAACTCCTTCCATCTGATCAAGGCTATTAGGATGAGTATCCATGAATAGTGAAACTCTGTCTCCAGATCCTGCGTGTCCTTGCAGTTGTTCAGGAATAGATTCAACAAATAAGGGGCCTAATTGAGTGTGGTGCCCTCCACACACTATGTTTCAGCTGCAACAACCCCGACTAGGACTTCCTCCTTGCATCATTTCCTGATTAATTTGCATGCCATAATTTTTGTGTCCATTCTTGTCGCGGCGTCGCTAATACGCTTGATTATGATTCCGCATGACCCCCTTTTGGTACCATATTTCTTCTTCATTTTCTCGGCCAACTCTTTCTCCTTCATCTTGTCCTCAAGGAACTGCGTGGGATCCTCACCCCATGACGGTAGCCTTGTGATGTATGCAATAATCTCTACGTCTATTGATATGAGTGTTTCCAGCCACAGGTATTAGCCATGGGTGACTGCCATCAACTACTTCACATAGTTGTTTGCATATTGGCCCCTCCCAAAGTGCAGGATGTCTAACAGGCCTAGAATCCCGTTTTTGGCCAGTCTGACTGCCCACTGGACTAGTTGATTAATTGGTTTTCCAAAGGGTCCTATACCCACAGTCTGTATGTAGAATTTCTTGGAAAACTCTGGGAACTTGTCTGTGTCCGTCATGTCATGGTATGAGTACCTCAATTTCTCCACGTGGCCTAACATATTTCCTGTTATACACACCCCTTCCAGAATACATGGCAAGAAAATGGCTATGGTGGTTGTTGGCCATTAACCAAGTTTTGGAGATCCTTGGTTAGGTTTGACCTATTTTGGGACTTCGATAAGCTGTTGAAGGAAGAGCACAAGTCGAAGCAGATATCGCAGAATCTTGGGCCATTTTTAGGGATTTTGGGATTATGTAACGGGTATGGGGATGTCGGCCCATGGGTTTACCCATGTTTAGGTCCATTTTGTAATGTATAAATAGATGTCTAGATGATGTATGAAGAGGCCAATGTGATAAGTGAAAATAGTTGTGAATGCTTTGTGCATGCTATGTGTTAAGAACTTGCAAAGCTAAGTGCAAGTGGATGTAGGAAGCTTGTGTAGATTGTAAGAGGGATTTGTGTTGTAACCTAGCTCGTGGAAGGAGGATCTGGCTCAGTGCACACATATCTCCTGTCCTATGCGGAGTAGGATCTTGTGGCTCTGTGCATGTAGATGATTGACTGAATATAATAAAGACAAGAAGAGTTAGTGGACGTAGCCCTAGGCTGGGGGTGAACCATGTATATCCTATGTTGTGGTTGCTTTGTGCATTGTGAATGTTTTACTATTTATATGATTGCTTCTTAGAGTAGTAATGTATGCTTAGATATACATGATATGATAGCTCAGTGCTTAGTGATGTGAATGAATGTTAGATCTGATATGTTTCCTTTTTCTAAAGGTTTGAATGTGGCAGATCTGAGTGAATACTGCGCTGGTTTGTAATTAGGGTTTATCTACACTGTGAAAAAGGGTTAAATACTAATGAACTATAACTTTTAAGTGCTCTGTTAAGGTGTTGCAATCACAGATCTATGTCCCAACTAAGGTTGCAGACACTGGAGTCCTGCAACCACCCCTGCCTCTACCTCGGGTGAGACTTCATCTACTTCGTAGGTGTTGCCGAAAGGGACGATAGTTAGGGTTTTGTTGGTGCACTATCGAAGCATTGAACCTTGGGTCTGCCCCTGTGCCAACAAATGGTTCCGTTGCTGGGACCTGAAACTATGATTGCTGGGAACTAAAGAAAAGAGAAATCTCTATGTGTAGATCTGTTGCCTTAGTGCACAATATTCTACTTGACTGCGAAGCTTTGTGCTAAGAAAAAAGGCAGATTTGAAGAAAAGAGGTAAGATCAGTGAATTTTTTTTATTAAAGAGGTAAGATCTGAAATCTTTGTGCTTTGATAAAAGTAAGATAAGTGGAAATTTTTGTTTCAAAAGTATGGATCTAGGTATGTTTGATAAATTTTGTCCTAGCTTGAAAACTAGGGCACAATTAAAAGAAAGAAGATTTGATATGAATAGATCTTATAGAAATAATGAAAGGTATGTTATTCATATGCATAGAAATAATGTTTGGACTAACAAATGGATGCAGGAGCCTAGAAATAATTTTTCACAGGTTAGTTACTGTGATCCTAGTGCGCAGTATAGGAAAGGTTGGCGATCGTTCAGGAGAAAGAGAGGATTAACTCTTTTCTATAGTTGCAGAAGACCGGGACATATTTCTAAGGAATGCCCTGGTAGAGGTCCTACTTTACTTTGTTGTAAAGCTATGGATCATGAAGTTTTGGATTTCCCTATAATGATTGCTAAGCTTGAAAGAATGAACATGAGACCAGAAAACCCTGAGGAAGGCCAAGAAACTAAGACCATGGAAGAACCCCAGAAAGAATCAGAGACTGTATTACGACGAATGAAAGAAACCTTGAATGATCAAAGAAATATCAAATGATCAGAGATCTTCAAAGAAATAGAGTGCATAGAAACAAGAATAGGAGACTTCAACATTGAATGTGTTCTGGATGAGGAAACACAAGTGAATATCATGATAGAAAAAACCTGCGAAATTTTAAGAGAGCCTGTTGTGAGTCCTTCAATAGGAGGAATAGGATTCTTTAGAGGAAAATTGATAACCCTATGTGGAACACTTACCCAAACCTCTATGCGTTCTCGTGAAACTTTGACACAGGAATATTTTTAGGTTGTTAAATTTATTGAGAGCATCGCCCCATTTGTTATGTTACTAGGAAAAACCTGGATTGAGAAGGATCAGACCAGAAGAAAAGAAGAGGAAGCCCTAAAATAGAAAAAGAAAGAACTAAGAGACTTCATGACGAAGAGGATAGCACACTTACTAAAAAAACAAGAGGACCAGTCAAAGCTATTGAGGATCAACTATCCGGATGTCGAAGATGAAAGAACCCAAGAAGACTTACAACATCTATCTGTACAGAAGAGCAGAGCACCTACCTTAGACAGAGAAGAAGTACTAATCTCTAACCCTATCAAAGAATATCAACAACACAAAGTTACTATGTTGAGTACAGATAAGAATAAGAATGGGAAGAGGAACCCAGTAACGCATATCACATGGAAAAAGGATAGAAAGCTCAGAAAGAAGAAGAAAAAGCTAGAAAAGATATAGGAGGGAACTTCGCAGAAGGAAGGTTTACAAAAATGGAACTTCGTCGGGATATTATAACAATGCCAAGTGGAACTTCGTCATGGAGGAGCGATATGACTTTTTGAAGAATTATAACCGTTAGACCGACACCCCGAATGGTTAGAACAATAATTATAACTAGAAATCTTGCCATCAGACCGTTGGGACCGCACCGTAACGGACAAAACTGCATTCATGAAGGCTTCTTGCCCGTTGGAGAGGTCCATTACCTCGCTGTCTACTTAGTCGTTCGACTGTTGCATCGAGAACACTTTAGCGAATTGTATCCGAGCCAACAAGAGAACTCATTGCTACCATGCTGTGTTTACTGAGATCGACACCTATTCTATTACATTGAACATTCATTCATCGACCTGAGTTATACGATCAAGAGCGTGCATGTTTGACAAACTCAGCGCTATAGAGAAGTGGGTTGAAGAAGTTCTAATCGATTTAATGGCCGAAAAAGTAATGTCTGCAAGGGTTCAAGCTTCATCGACGAGAGGAGTGCAAGCCTCTCCATTGACTGCTCGCGGATCTGGACCATCCTGAGCCGCAACCAAGAAAAGAACCAAGCATTGAGATGACTTGGCAGATGCGAAGTTGATCCCGTCTATCCTACCTGATTACATCCCACCCCTAGCCGATGTGGTGAGTCATGACAGTGTCCCAAGGGGCTTCAGTTATACTCTGGTTACTGTGTACCTCCCGAAGGGGATACGTCCAATTCGAACCCAGCTAGACAAGATCATGACATTAAAATTCAACGACTTCAACCTAGGGGATCGTAAGAACCACAACATGCTCGCCCCTCACAGGTACTTTACTAGGACAAAGGGGAAGAACTCGAGGATAATCCCCCAACCATGGACTATGAACCTTGCGCAGTCCACTATTGTGAACGTAATGAAGATACCACATTTTGGAAGGCACCAGGAAGTTAACGCCTACATTAATATCCTACTATCATGCTACCATGGCGACTTTCTGTGGCTAGATAGACACATCATCATTGACCCAATGCTGATCCATAGGATCACTAGATTGAGCATGTAGGGACCAAACCCACAAGACTTCTACCCAGGGAAGGCTGCATATCATGCCTTAGCATAGAGGATTAAGGATACCTATGGCGATGTAGAAAAGGGGACGCGAGGATACAAGGTAGCTTCCATCCAGAATGGCACAGTGCACCTAGTCTACCAGCTGATCAGAGGGAAGCTAGTGAGAAATAACAAACCTACACAGTTCACAGGGTTCATTGTTGACCTCACTGGGAAATGTGTAGAAGGAATCCAGATGAATTGGGAAAAGTACTTAGTCAACTAGTTAGAATTGGATTTCCGCGAAGCTTAGGATCAGGGCTATGAGTTCCACTTTAGCTAAATCCTGATCCTCATCGCATTTACAGCTTGGGAGATGTCGGAAGGTGCGACCTTCCCCGACATTGAGCCATTCAAGCCGCTCACTATGAATTTCACTACACTCTGGTATTCGAGAGATATGGTAAAATAGTGGCATTTGAACGCGATATTCCATTCATACTATCTCTAGTTAAAGAAGGCTATTGAAGCTGTCTCTCGTATGACACCAAACACTATACACCAGTTCAAGCCACTTATGAAGTTCCGTGCATATCGACACTTCATTTACATCACTGCGCGTGCAAACAAGAGTAAAGAAGAGCTTCAGTCATACTATAAGCTCACAGAAGAGGACCTAGAAGAGATAACTAAGGATTGGTTTCCTGATCTCCTTATCCCTGTTGACCCCATAGAATTGTCCGATCCCAAACAAATCGAAAGCTCGGAGGCCACTCGCGAAGCACATGACACACCTGGAACTAGCAGAAGGAATAATATAGAAGAGGTGCAGAACCTAAGAAGTGCATCAGAAGAAAATACTTCAGAATCACCTGGAGGAGGAGGTAACAAAGAAGTAGATAAAGAAGAGACCAATGGGAAAGAAGATCAACAGAAGCAAGGTGAAGTAACAATTCCTAGGGATCCCATTGATGAGACTGATCCATCTAATAAAAGGAAGGTTTCCCCCATGAAACCTACTTCCTGGAAGAATTCCAAAGCCACTAATACTAAGCTGTAGACTGTACTCATGCTCGATGACTTCGAATTCATAATTGCAGCCATATCAGACGCCTCGCAGGACCTCTCATAGAACACTGAAGCCAAAAAAGTAGCCATGTATGATAGAATTGAGGAATAAATCAGAGGGGTACAACAGGCCCTTCACTCTAGCCGCGTAGTGTCCACTACACCCCCACCATCAGAAGAACCAGAGTTGGGAGATGAGCCTACCCAAATCCGTAGAATAGATGATGCGACTGAAGCTCACCTTCATCGTGCACAAGAAGAAAAAGAATGGGCCACAGTGGCCCTGAGGAAAGAACAAGATGAAGTAATAGAGCAACACAGGATTGCACAGCAGGAGAAGGCTTCTCTCTAGTCAAAATTCTAAGAAGAGAAAGAACAAATCCAGTGAGAAAAGGAACAACTTCTCGTTGAGTAGGTTGGAGTAAAAGAAGCAGTTAGCAGAGCACTCCGCTCTGTGATGGGCTTAAAACAAAAGGAGGAAGACCCAATAGAGTATCAAGTAGAAAATCTCGCTGAAGCCATTCAACAACTTCAGCAGAGAATAAGAGATATACATCTACAGTCAGTGCCAAACACTCCGCAGGACGTGTGGGATTAAAGAGAAGCAATTGCTTGAAGCACAATTTAGAGAATCAAGACCTTTGCCATGGAATGTAAACAACTCAGTGATCACAGTGCACAGACTTATGAACGACTTACTAAAGATCCCAAACTAAAGACACTAGAGTCCCAACTCCAGGAGGCAAAGAAGAAAGCAACAATGGTACACGCATAGTTGAAGATCTTGTCTGCAGTTGAAAGAATGAAAAGATCACAGGAACAATGCACTATTCAACATCAAGTCCATGCCATATAGAGCAAAGTCATGGAAGTGAATCAGAGTCACCATCTGGTCCAGTATGTAGCTTGTCAACTATTTGAGGAGATTGAAGGATGAGGAGAATAACTAGAGACAGTAGTCACTACAGTTGAGCAATGTTTGGAAGGACCTATGCACGAGACATTTCTTTAGGAGTTCGCCAAGCAAGAGGCCTTGGCACAACAACAGGTCGAAGGAGCTTGAGCCAAGCTTGAGGCTTTTGAGGCAGAACTAACCAAAGCAGAGTGACTCGGGATGAGTCATAGGTGAGTGTTGGGGGCCTGTTGGCATTTGACCAAGTTTTGGAGATCCTTGGTTAGGTTTGACCTATTTTGGGACTTCGACAGACTGTCGAAGGTGGAGCGCAAGTCGAAGGAGAAATCATGGAATGTTGTCCCCTTTTTAGGTATTTTTGGGTTTTGGGCTTATGTAACGGGTATGGGGATGTCAGCCCATGGGTTTACCCATGTTTAGGCCCATTTTGTAATGTATAAATAGATGTCTAGGTGATGTAGGAAGAGGCCAATGTGCTAAGTGCAAATAATTGTGAATGCTTTGTGCATGATATGTGTTAAGAACCTGTAGAGCTAAGTGCAAGTGGATGTAAGAAACTTGTGTATATTGTAAGAGGGCTTTGTGTTGTAACCTAGCTCAGGGAAGGAGGATCTGGTTGAGTGTGCATAGATATCCTGTCCTATGTGGAATAGGATCTTGTGGATCTGTGCATGTAAATGATTGACTAAAGATAATAAAGAGAAGAAGAGTTGGTGGATGTATCCCCAGGCTAGGGGTGAACCACATATATCCTGTGTTGTGGTTGATTTGTGCATTGTGAATGTTTTACTGTTTATATGATTAATTCTTAGTGTAGTAATGTATGCTTAGATAGACATGATATTATAGCTCAGTTCTTAGTGATGTGAATGAATGTTAGATCTGATATGTTTCCTTATGTTAAAGGTTTAAATGTGGAAGATCTGAGTGAATACTACGCTGCTCTGTAATTAGGGTTTCTATGCGCTGTAAAAAAACATTAAATACTAATGAACTATAACTTCTAAGTGCTCTGTTAAGATGTTACAATCACAGATATGTGCCCCAGCTAAGGTTGCATACACTGGAGTCCTGCAACGATCCTTGCCTCTACCTCAGATGAGACTACATCTACTTCGCAGGTGTTACTGAAAGGGACGATAGTTAGGGTTTTGTTGGTGCATTTTTGAAGCGCTGAACCCTAGGTTTTCCCCTATGCCAACAATGGATTACTTGCTCGATGACCTTCGTACCGCCTACTTGACCTTCCTCTATGGTGGCTGACTCAAGGTTTCAGCCTCCATTGTTCACTCTTCTACATACTCGCCTGGTCGACCGATGACATCTTCCACTGTGCCCTCCCATGGCTGTTCTGGCGTGGTTGTGTGTGATATTTATGGCGCAGTCGTTTCCTCCTGGTTCAGGACTGTCCCATTAAATATCAGGTGCCCTTCAAGTTTTTCAGGGTACGAATGATTGTCTGCGTCCCTGGCCTGTTGTCCCTCTCCCCCTTATGGTATATCCACGTTCATTCTCACTGGTGTTGTCTGATGGGTTTCTTCCACAATAAGTGTGGGGCTTCCTGGTGTCATATCGAGCGATGAGATTCCGTCCACATTGATGACTTCTGAAGGCTGAAGTGGTTGTTGTTCAATTTCCTGTGCTTGTGGTGAGGTTCTGGAATTGCTTCGAGGTTGTCGGCCAGTTTGGTTTAGTTCTCCTTGTTTGTGTGAGGTCATGGTGTTCATGTTGTTGTCCGTCGAATGTGGAGGCCTCTGTAAGCTATGGAAAATTCGCTCTCGGCTCTGTATTCTCTATTTCTCTCTTCTTTTCTCACTTAAACAATAACCTTCCCAGTCCTGTTTACTAGTTTATATAGGAATTCTGTGCAGCTTCTTGGATACGTTACCTCATTGACGTTTTAATTGAACCGACGCTTCCCGCGTACCTTCTATTGAATTCCCTTGCCGTCGCCAGTTTGTGCGATTAATGCAGTGTCCCGTTAGTCAATTTTTTTATTTAAGTTTTATAGCCATCATCCGTTGGTGGTTGTTTGTCGTGTCCTTCTTTCCCGCTATTTTTTCTTTCCTGCTTGTAGTGATCATTGGCCTTTTCCTCTATCACGTTGGAATTCTTGAGTGTGTGCACTCATTCTCTTCTCAACACCCTATGCCTTTGTTAAATGCTAGTTTCTCTCTCTCTCTCTTTTTTGTTAATTGCCTGGGGGTCGACTGGATCTGTACAGCTTCAGTTGGCTCCCATTGATCATCCCTCTGATTTTTTTTCCTCATAAATCCTTTAATTGTACATCTCCCCCATCTGTGACAGTCTTTACTTCATATGGTCCTAACTAATGCATTTTGATTTTTCCTGGGTGTTGAAGGGATTTGCTATCATACATCAAGACTAGGTCTCCTTCCTTGAAACCATTCCTCTTTATATGTCTGTCATGCCAAGCTTTGTCCCTTGCTTTATGGACTTCCTAGTGGAACCCCGCTAGAATCCTATCTTCCTCCATGATCATCAAATGATTTATCCTTTCCTGTACTGTACTTCATTCTGTCATGTTTGTAATTGTTGCTACGCATAGACTAGGCACTAAAAATTCTAATGGTACCATAGCTTCTTGTCTGTACACCAGTCAGAATGGTGTTTGTCCTGTTAATTGCTTGCATGTGGTCCTGTATTTCCACAATACCGCAGGTATCTTCAAGTCCCAATCATCTCTATTAATGTTGTAGATATTCTTCAGTGAATTTTCAAGGATCTTGTTAAAGGCTTCCACTGTTCCATTTGCTTGAGGATGATATGGTTATTCTTTTGATGATGAACTTTAAATTCCATAGTCATAGCCTTAATAGTACTGCTAATGAAATGAATGCCTTGGTCACTCATCGAAATCCTCGGGCAGCCAAATCTAGTGATTACTTGCTCGAATAGGAAGTGTGTTGTTGTCTCTATGTTGCAATATTTTACTGGTGCTACTTCCACCCATCTTGTCAGGTATTTCGTTGCAGTGATAATGTACCTCGCTCCTGACCATTCTGTTTGTGGGTTAATTGGTCCCACAAAATCTATTTCCCATTTTTCAAATACCTATAAACTTACTTGTGGTCGCAGAGGCACCTCATCCCTTCTATTCGGTTTACCAACCCTTTGAAAGACATCGCATTTCTTGCAGCATTCCTTCGAGTCTCTATGCATGGTCAACCACCATAATCTTGCGTGCAATAACTTTTTTGCGATAGATTTTCCTACATAATTCCCTCCTGCTATTCTCTCATTGGCTTCTGCTAAAATTATAGGTCTTTCATGTTCTAGCACACATCTTCTCAAGATTCTATCTGCACCCATTTTGTGTAAGTGCCCTATAATTAGCTGGTAATCTGCAGCCTTGACTACCAAATTCTTCTTTTGCACAATGCTATATTCTTGTGGTGTAGTCCCTATACTCAAGTATTGGATGATGTTTGCAAAGTATTCATCGGCTATTTGGACTGAAAATAACCATTCATTCGGAAATTTATCCTTTAGGCTTGTAGGTTCCTCCCCATTCCTGATCCTTGACAGGTGATTAGGTCCTATGTTCAACTTTCCTGGCTTGACTATTACTTTGAAGTTAAACTCTTGGAACAACAACAACCATCTGCGAATTCTCCCCCCCAACATTGGCTTGTTGATGAGGTATTTGAGCATTGAATGGTCTGTGAACATCTTGAAATGTTTTCCTAATAAATAATGTCTGAATTTATGGATCGCGTAGACCATAGCTAGGCCTTCCTTCTCTATAGTGTTGTAGTTCTGCTTTGATTCTGATAGTTTTCTGCTAGCAAATTCTATGGGATGGTCCAATTCTCCTGCTCCTGGCTGTGCCAAAATCGATCCAAGTGATATGTCTGATGCATCTACATGTACGTGGAACCCGTATCTGAGTCTGACGCACATGAGGTGATGCTCCTCCAATTGAGTATCCCATCCACAGTTTGGTTCACGTAATATTCATCTTGCACAGTTGTTCTGTATAGCCGGTTCATTTCGTCAAGATCTAAGAAAGTAGGCTCTATGAACCTTTCCCCTTCTAATGGTTCCAATTGCGCAATGACTCTGTATTCTCCTGACTCAAAGATCATTTTCTGCGTCTTTAAGTTGATTATGGCCTGGTTATCAAACGCCCAATCCAAGCCGAGCAATGCTGGATAAGGTGTTGTGCCATCCACTATTTCTATTACTTTGAAGTCATCTTTATTCTGCACTCCATGCAGGTCTATTGTCACTCCTTTTAGTCTTCCAATTGGTAGAACTCTATGTTGATTTGCTAGTTTCAGATGAACCAGTGAATATCCTAAAGTGGGCTCTCTCATACATTGCCATGTCTTCTTGGGTAATACATTGACTTTAGATCCTAAATCTAGTATAATATCTCCCATGTTGAAATCTCCAATGTTGGCGTTGAGCTTGAACTCCCTACTTGTTATCCTCCTTGTATGTAGGTGATTAACTATTTTTTGTTCTAGCTTTCCTTCTGCCTCTACACTACATCTTTCTAGCATATTTTGTAATACTTTGATAGAGGATGGATCATTTAGTAATTTTACACATGATTGCAAAAAGCCTTTGATCGTACTTACTTGTCCCAGGGGTTGTGTTTCTTTGGTGTGATCCAACGAAGGAGGCATCTCATACTCAGGTACTTCCTTACTATGATGCGCGGTTGATGTCGACACAATGTCCGACTTCATAAATTCTTGTCTAGCTTTCTTAAATATCTCCTTCTCATTCTGCACGTTAAACTGCTTCCTTGGTTCAACATTCTTCTTCACACATTGGTGTTGTGCTAGTTCTTTTCGTACTGCAACGTTTCCTATTTTAGCTCCTCTGCATGTAACTATGTTGATGTTTCTTCCTTCATCCCTCACTTTTGTTGAGATCCAATGAAAATTATGATTGTTCTGATTCCTCTTTTCCCGAATCTTCCCTAATAGCGTAGGACATTCTTCTGTGTCATGATCCGATGCATGACAATACATACAGGTCGCTGGTGGAAGTGGAAATTCTCTGGTATAGTGTTCTGGTTATTGGCAATTGTGACATACCACTGGTCCTCTACCTCTTCAAAAGCCTCCTCTTTCTCTTCCTCCACATCTATAGACAACTCGATCCCCTCATGACGCATTATACCAAGGCGCCTGGTTATACTGCGTGGTATTATAGTGTGGCTATGCAGTGTTATACTGTGGTTGTGCAGTGTTGTATTGGGTTGGTATTTGATTAAATTGGGGTGTGACTTGCTCAGTCATCATCTCTACATGTACTCGATATGCATATGATGTTCTCTCTCTCATCAACTCCATGGTTCTACAATCTTTGTCATCATGGCCTACTGACTTGCAAAAGTTGCAATACAAGCTCTTCGACACTATCTTATACTTTTGCATCATTGGGCAGTGATATGGATTGTGACCCTGTTTCTTACAGATCTCGCACCATAGTCCTCTTGTTGGTAATGGATTTGGCATTCCTGTTGCCATGTACTGCGCGAATGTTGGACATTCGTTCTTATGGTGTCCTTCTGTCCTACATGTGGTACACCAAACGACTTCCCTTTTTTCCTTATTCTTGTTCTGGTTTAGTTGGAATGTTAAGTTCTTCAGATCCTCCTTCATCTCCTAGATGGTTGGATCTGTCTTCTGTTATTGGTTCTCTTCCATTTGTATGGATGCCTACAGAGCCTTTGCATGTTTTGGAAACTTCTATTGTCACAGTGGATATTTCAAGTGTGGTAATAGTGAATTGACGAAGAGATGCCTATGTTGCATATCTGTCATGACATATTTCAGCTTTCCTTTCAGTCGCTTGAATATCCGGTCAATCTCCCATACATATTCTCCTGGTTTCTATCTAATATCTATCATCTCGTTCATGTATTGGTCCTTTGAACTTGGTTTCTAGAACTCATTTATAAACAACTTCTTGATATATCCAATCGTTCTGGTTGACCCTGGAGGACTGTTTGTGGCTAAACTCATATACCAATATAGTGCGTGATCTCTTAATGTGATAGCTAACTGTGCAAGTTTAGTGTTCTCGTCTGTGATCTATTTTGATTCCCAAATATTTTCACAGATAAACATGTGCTTCTCTAGGTCCTCCGACACTTCTCCTTTGAATTCTGGTAACTTGATGGTTGGGTCATGTATCGCCATCTTAAATTTTGAACTAGTACTTCCGCGCGATGTAGATATTTGACTATTGCTTCCTGAAATGGATCCCCCAATTGTTGTTCCCTGTGTATATTTACTTCCTGTTGTCTTCCTTCTCCCGAAATTCGGTTGTCTAAATGGTGGTGTTTTTCTTGGTGTATTAGTCGCACATGGGTTTATGGGTTCCACACTGACATTGATATGGATAGGAGTGATGCCTTCTACTTCCACTCTTGGACCTCTCGTCTTGCTCTCATATGTCATGCGCAGGATTTCCTAAATATTCTCCACAGCCCGAAGATCCTCTACCTCCTCTTCATCACTTGCCAAGCCTTCCATTGCGGTTACAAATAAATTCTTGGTGTTCACCTTATATTGGTAGGGTACTCCACTGTGCGTCCTTCCAACTGTTGCCATGATCCACTTGATCTGGTCGTCATCCATCATAATTGGGTCCAAGACCTCCTCCTTCTTTCCTTTATCCCCTTCTCCTTCCATTTCTCCTTTTCCTGTTAGTGCTTCCCCCTTCCCCCATGCACACAGGGAAGTTTAGTTGTCTAACTCCATTTTCATTACACCTTTGTTATATAACAATATATTAAAGGAAGTATATAATGATCTGAGATACCTACCTCGAGGTCCCTTCAAGAATTCTTGTTCAGCCATGTTGTACAACTTTGTTGTATCTTCTGCAAACTCTGTGATAAATTCGACAATGATGTTGTCTAACCATAAATCTACTGTGCACGTAAACTTATTATCAACACGTTGTAGCTGTGTGATATCTTCAAGAACCCACTCTAGCTGTCTGATCCTATTCGTTGGATGGTTGTCTTTTAATATTTTGATCCACTCATGCAATTTTTTAAATACGTACTTGTCCAAATACTTGCGCGGTGTTAACTTTGGTTTTTTGTTATCCTTCTACGCAAACTCTATCTCCTTTGTCTTCAACCAGCTTTCGATCTCTATATTCATGGGATTCCATGGTCTCAACATCCCCTTTTAGCTTCACATTCTCTCACCTTCTTGTCATCCGATCCCGTCTTCTTTTGACAAGTCTTCTGCATATCTCATATGCTCAATCCCATTACCTTCAATTAGCCAACAACATAACCATTTGTTGGTTTTCATTCCCTTTTATCTATTTACCATTACAGATTGACCTCGGTTCATAACTAATAAGCTTCCCAATAAAATACCTTAAATACTATCGGCCCCTCTGGTCACCCAGAAGGCAACACAATACACATAGTACTGCGCAGTCTCACCCGAGATAGCTCTATGGGTGGCTACAATACTTAGGTGTTTGCAACCTCAGACTGAGCAAGATCTGCACCTTAACCTTTATTCAGTTCATCTAACATATAGTTTAACATTCATTCTATACATGCATGTGGTACATCAAATTTACTTAGCTACTTCATTCATTCAACATTGATCAACTAATCAGACACAAAAACAAATGCATTCAGTCACATAACATAGTATTACCATGGTTCACCCCCTCCTGGGATACGTCCACATAGATCTGGCTCTAAGGATTTTATTATAGTTTGGAAATCTCCATGTCGTGCATGGTTACAATCTTACTTCTTCTTTCTTCCCACAGGCTCCTCGATCCCTGTGAGGCTGACTAGATCGCACCAGGCTCCTTAGCCTGCGATCTAACCCTTGAGATTGATTCTCTCATGCCCTTTCTAGCTCCCTAGTAACTCATACCATCCTTACAGTTCTCTCCCTTTCTTCGTATATCTTTCCTCTCTCTCCCTCTTCTCTCTCTTTTGCCCCACTCTATGTATCTATATATTCTATTCATCTTCGGCTCACTAACCATTACAATGTATTACAAAAACCCTAACCCTAGCATCATTAGGTCTTCCATGCATGCGCACGTGTTACTTTTCCTTCCAGCTCTCTCTTTCCTCTTGCATGATTCTCTTCCAAAAATAACCTTTCTTTGCAATACGACTTGCATCCAACAAGCCTCAACCCATAATAGGTCTGCATTCAGGAGCTAATCATAGATTCCTCCCTCACTTTCTCCTGACTCTAATCTAGACAGGTGATCAGGCCCTACGTTGCATCTTTCAGGATTAATGATCAATTCAAAGGAGAATTCTTGGAACAGTAACAACCATTGACAAATTCTTCCTTCTAGAACAAGTTTATTAAATAGATATTTCAATGCAAAATTATCAGTAAAGAAATTAAAATGAGAGCCTAAAATATAATGTCTAAACTTATGAAAAGAATAAATCATAGCTAAACCCTCCCTTTCTGTGGTTGTATAGTTGTTCTCATCTTGCGACAACTTCCTTCTAGCAAAATAGATAAGATGATCCATGGCTCCATCTCCTAGTTACGCTAAGATGGCTCCCAATGCAATACCTGATGCATCTACATGCACATGAAATTCATTTTCCCAGTTTGGAAATAACATAATAGGTGCTATGCTAAGCTTTTCCTTTAGGATATTGAATGCTTTATCACACTTTGGGGTCTATTGGAACACTTCGGCCTTATTTAGTAGATTTTCCAGAGGTGCAGTGATATTTGCATATCATTTGATAAACTTGTGATAGTACCCTGTGTGCCCCAGCATGGAGCACAAGTGCTTAGCACTCGTAGGTGGCGAAAATTTCACAATAATCACAACTTTGGTTGGGTCTACCAATACTCCTTCTCGACATACTATGTGGCCTAATAAATTTCCACGTGGTACACAAAAGATTCACTTTCTGAGGTTCAACAATATCTGTAATTCTCTACATCTATCAAAAATCAGATGTAGTAGCGCTACATGTTCCTTGAGCAGACTGTATACCATCCAATCATCCATATAAATGTTGGAAATATGGCTACAGCAGAGATGATGCAGATGATCAAGGTTGTCATTGATGGAAATCGATTGTTTATGGAGAACAGAGGCAGGAACATAGAAGCTGAAACACAGACGCTGCAACACAAATGCGAACTGCTGAAACACAAATGCTGAATCACAGATGCTGAAACGTAGA
>JZKD02S1736111.1:509160-534960 GCA_000966675.3 Picea glauca | reverse complement strand
CTCTCAGTTATTTCATACCTGTAACAATAAACTTCTATAAACTTGTGAATAAATTCCCAGAAAGATGCTATTACAATTCGGGAAAAAACTGCAAGGGCGTTCTTTAGGCCAAATGGAATCATATTGTATGCAATTTACCCCCATTATGTTATGAATGTGGTCTTATTTTTGTCTTCTTTAACAATCCTTAATTGGTGATACCTCGAAAATCCATCTGTGAATGAGTAAGAGTTTCCCTGCAACCTGTTCTAGCACATCATCAGTAAAAGGTGTTGGGAAGGGGTCATGCACATAGGTAGAATTAAGGCTTCTGTAGTCTACACACACCCTAATGTCCTATGTGCCTTTCTTGCTCTGGATGACTATTGGGCTAACCAATTCTACTTATTCCACTACAAAAATAAGTCCATCTTCTAGCATCCTGTCTATTTCCCTATTAACCTTCTCTTTCACTCTGAGGTTAAGGAGATATGGTCTATGCCTTATAGGATTTGATCATGGTTTTAGTTCAATTTTCATGTCTCCCATAGCTCCTTTAATCCATTTTAGTTCTGAAAATGTCTTTGGGAATAAGTCCTCATACTCTTGCAACAGGATATGTATTTATTAACTAGTCTGCTCATCCCAATAGTCTCCCACCATAGTTATCTTTGGTTTCTCTGTGGTCCCTATATTGACTTTGCGCAACTTCAATGGGTGATTAGAAGAACCATCAGTCTAGCTGGGTATGATGTTCTGGATTTCTATGCTCCTTTTTGTCTCCTTAATGGATAAGTTTCTCAATTCTTCTAAATCATCTAGGATTTTCAAATCCTTCTCAATTTTATAACATTCTATAGGTCTCTCATCTAAGTTTAGGTGAAGATTGAATTGAAGTTCTTGGCTATGCCTTGCGCATACCACTAGGTCTAATTTCTGTTTACCAGTATCTGAAAAAAATGAGTTCTTTAATTCTTTGCAGGACTACTTTAAGCTGAGGGAACTTACTTGTAAATGAGAAGTCCTTGCAAAAGTGATCTGCCAACATTTTCCAGTCACTGGTCTATCTTCTGGTTTCTTCATGTATGTACAAATATTTCAGAATTGGACCTAGTGAATGGAGAAATGATTTATACTAGAAGTGAGACTGCCTTACGCATTGTTCAATATGTGCTTTAGGATCAGACTATCCGTTAAACAGTTGCACAACTTGGAAATCCTTCCACATCTTTGATTCCATTTGCTCCTTATCTCTAAATCTATATCGGATATCTTGCTTCACATCTTCCCAGTTTTCAACTAAGGCTTTGTGATTAGTCCACCATCTGGTAGGGGTGTCCTGGAGGGATAAATCCAACACTGAGATCCTTTGATCCTCCACTACCTTTTCTTCCATGCTGACCAGAAAAATGTCAAGTCCTCAGGTACCATCATATATTGGGTGTTCTGTGACCTCGGTTCCAACCCATCTAGTTGCTCTAACAATTGCACATCTTCTTGAAAATATTTCATATGAGCCTTGCTGCCAACTTTCAAATGTCAGTTATGAATCTTCCTTCGCTGATTGTATGCTCCTCCAACTTATTGATCCATCAGTAGTATGACTTATGTAGTCTTCTCTCGTTCCTGTTGTTACAATGTAAAATTGATCCAAGTCTTCTCCTTCCATATTGTTGTCCATGGGCTTCGTGTATCGAGGGGCTACATATGGATCCAAGGGTTGAACTACTTTTATTCCGTTTGTCCCAAATGTCATAGTGTATTTCTCTAGTTCAATCACCGCATAGTTGTCATAAGCCCAATCAATACCAAGTAGTGCAAGATAAGGGTCCTTATCCTCCATGATTTTGATCACCTCAAAATCAGCTACAGTATTCACTCCCGCAACATCTATTTCTACATTCTCCAGTCTTCCTATTGGGAAAATACAATATTGATTGTCCATTCGTAGTTGGATTGGGGAATATGTCAACTGGGGTTTCCCTAAGGCTTCCCAAGTCTTTTTAGGTGCTGTATTAACATCAGATCCTAGATCTAACATGAAATCGTTAATCTCAAATTCATCTAGTTGGGCTACTAGTCTAAACTCTTTTCCAGTTCGTAATTTTCTTCTCTACACTCTCTGAGTATTCTTCTCAAGAATATTAGTCTTTATTCTTGTTTCTAGATATTATTCATTCCCTAGAACTAGGTATAGTGCATTGAAAAACTTTTTTGTCAACTGGTCATTCCCAAGAATATCATAAAATAACTGAAAACAAAGGTCGACTACATTTTGTGGCTCCTCAAGTTGTCTCATTGGGACTACAGGGTTTCTGGGTGCAGGGGGTGAAGCAGGGGCTTGCGTGATCTTGGGGTAAACAATAGGCTGATGGGGTTTCTCTTGCATCTCAGGACCAGAGATATTCTAAAATACTTCTATGGAATTTTTAAATAATAGCTTATGTTTCAAAGGATCATACCTGTCCTCCTTAGGCACTTCTTTTTGGATCCGAGGAAAATTGTCAGCATCTGCGCCAGTATTTTCCCCTCATTGAGTAACGATATTAAGGTTGGGAAGTTTCCCTTTAATAAATCTCTTTATCTATGAAATGATGAGGTTAGTTTGTCATTGATGTACTTGATCTTCCCATTTTGCATTTGGTTCTGGGAAGTTTTTAGTTGCGTGCCCATTGGTTCTGCAGTGAGAGCACCATGGCCGCCTCAGATGAGGACAATATCTAGCCATCTGGCCTTGCTTGTCACAGATGTAGAAACTACTTGGTCCTCTTCCCCTAGTTCTTCCTCCTCTAAAGTCTCCTCCAACTCCACCTCCTCAAACTCTTCCCGGTTCCTGAGTGGTTTCATTCAACCTGAATGATGTTTGATCCAGTTGTCCACAAGTGCATCCAATTCTCTACATTGATTGATAGCATGTGTGGTATATGTGCAAAACTCACAGTGCACACTATTTGGTATTGTTGAATACTTATGAATAATGGGGCACTGTCTTGGCCCATGCCCATGTATTTGACAAATCTCACAATACTCAACTGATGGCGCTGTTTGATTACCTGGAAAATCATGATATGGGGTGGGGTTATGGAATGGTAAATTCAAAGATACTTGCACAACTTCTCCCATGGGTCCTGGTGAGTGTCCAATCATATTCTAAGGAGGTCCCATTCCCCTCATTCATGGACATTCGTTCACCATATGTCCTTCTGTGTAACATTTGGTACATCAAACTTGCGATTGTCTTGGCCCGGGTATCGTCAATTCTTGAATCTTTTCTGTAAGCACTAATATTTTCCTTGTAGTTGTTCTTTCATCCGCTAGGGGTTTGGTCACTCTCAGGCTCCTTGGATATCTTTCCATGGCTTCAATCTTCATCGATTGTTCGAAGGAATCTTTCAAAGTGGCTATCTGCTGTTGTGTTAACAGAATCTGTGTCAGAGGTAGAAATCCTTGGACATACCATTCTCTTTGATGTTCCTCATGAATTGGATGCGATAACCTCCCTATAGAATATTTAAACTTTTGGCTATATTCCCAGGCTGATTCACCTTCCCTTTTCTGAATCTCGCGCAACTCAGATAGAGCCTGTTGTTCTGAATGATGTAGCTTAAACTCCGCTATGAACTTTGTTCGTACCTGGTCAAGTGTAAACTCTTGACCTTGCATTCCTGGCACTCCTGGCTCAATAAAACTCATGTATCATTTAAGAGAATGACCTCTCAAGGTAGTCTAGAACTCCACCAATTTATTCGCATCCAGAGTTCCTCTGGACCTCCAGATTGCTTCACATAAGAAAAAATGCTACTCAACATCTTCATCTCCCTTACCCTAGAATTCTGGGTATTGAGCAATCGAAACTTCTGCGTTACCAACTATTGTTGATCTTGCTACTCCTATCAAAATAAAACCTAACGGTCCTAGTTGCGACTTACCAGGGGATCCCAATATCCTCCCATTACTTGCGCTTCTTGGTTGTGACTGATTAACTGACTGTACTGGAACAAAAATAACATAAGAAGGTAGTATAGAATTTACCACTTGTATAGAAGACACTTGAGGTATGGGTGATTCAGGGTTGGCGCCACTAGCTTTGAGGAGGGTTTCTTTAATCTGAGGGGTCTCGTTCTCATCCTCTGGAGCAATCTCTTCAACCGGATTCCTGATCTTTCCTGGCATCAAGGTTGAATCTTCTCTTTCTTCTTCAATATCCAGACCAACTTTCTTCTCCCTTGATTCTAAACCTTCTCCTTCTTTTCCACCCTCCTGGAGACTTCTTTCTCTCTGCACTTCTCTCTCACTTAATCTTTGATTGGTCAGTCTTTCCTATCTTCTCACCTTTCACAACTCTTCCATCTATCCTTCCTCTACTTGTCTTGGTCCAACTTCTTGGACTATTTTACTACTTTCTTTATCTTACCGCTCCGCCACTTCTCAACTATGGCATCTCTTTTCAAGGCTCACTCATCTCTTGAGTCCATTTATTACTACTCCCCCATTTGTAAAAGAACCCTCTCCCCTCTCTCAGGCCATGAATCCACCCCAAACTCACCCCACCCCAAGTGAGGGTGTTTGCACTTCCATATCAGTCGGGGGCATAGTCTACATCCCTTCTTCCATCAAGAAACCCTTAATCCATAGGGGGATTTATCTCAAAAATCTTCCCCTTGTGTCTTTCTTGAAATCCTCTTTTTCCCATGAAAAAGATTGGTGATTCTCAGCTGCAAACTCGATAATGTATCCTTCTAGTGTTTTCTTGACCCAGAAATTGATTGCTCGCGTTATTGGAATATCCAACCGATGAAGTGATGCAATATTTTCCATATCCCAAGCATTTTCTTGACTCGTTCTTAGAATTCCAGAGCTTCTTGGAGCCTATCTATCCAGTGGAAAATTTCTTCCGGGAACTTAACCCAGAATATCTCATACTGATCACTGGATATTTCTGAGTAAAAGACTACCTCCCATGTATATTTCATAGGTTTCCTCTCAGCTTCGCTTCTTTCCATATGAAGGTGTCACAATTTATCTCCCACCAGTGGTGAATATCAGATCTGTGAATCCGTGGAAGCATTCTCCCTACAGGTTCCCTTTTAATGCAGGTCCCGACAACATAACCATTTTGTTGGCACGAAATTGATCAGACCATGGTCCTTCTCAAGTTACCAACAAAAGGTACCATTTAGTCTAGAGCACTGACATTTTCATCTCCTCCTAAGAGAAGAAGTCTCACCCAAATCACAACCAAGATAGAAGGATAGGGAAGGGCAAGGAGAATACTTAGGTGGGTTCCCAGAACCTTTAAGATTCACCATGATCTTGCATAAGATAGACTAACTACAGAACATATCTGAACTCATGCATATTGGAACTAAAGATACTCAAATTGAGAAAATCATTCATACACAAAGATATCATACGGATCCCATCAAGAATAAAGAAGTACTATAAAGATACAATTCATAAGCATAGACACAGAATGACATATTATATTTCAAAATTTTGGGTCCTTCTTCATCTATTATCATCAAAACTTATCGGATACAATCTCAGAGATACAAATTAGTACTCTGTTACAAACTCTTGACTCCAGACTCATGTCACAAAGCTCTATATACCCCTTTCTCCAAAAATTGTATACATATTGCATTTACATAACCTTTTCTCAACTAAACCCAACAACAACAATAACTATCATAGCCAACCAATCAACACTAGCCAACCCAACCCTTTTACAATAGTATTCATATGATAAATAGGCTGAGTGGGATCTTCTGGCTTTGGTATCGCATGCTTTCTTGTTCTGTTGTAAATTATTTTGCCTTGTTGGTGTTGCATTGTCCCTTTCTGCAACTGATTTATGTTTCTTTTAATTGCTCCATTGTCCAGCTTCTTCTGTAGCTTGTGCAACTCGTGTTAAAACAAAACTGGGACTATACTCCTTCTTACACAACTTCCAATCCAAAAATGAAGGGCCCAACACCCTCGACCAAGTTCATCTTAATTTTTATTGGATAAGTCATTTTTCAAAAGGTTTCTAGGAGTAAAAGGGCTTACACCCTCCTAGACTTACCTTTGTTGGATTCTCTTGCTCTAGAAAGTAAAAGGGATTACACCACTAGAGAAGTAGCAGATCCAAATCTTACAACTAAGACTCCATTACCCAATAGATTAAATCACTAATCTGAAATTGCATTGGAGAAACAAAATCATTGCATTAGAAAACATGTTTTTTCGAGGTATTTCATTTGTCTAAAGAGGATTCAATTCTATATGCTACTAGCTTGCTTGAGCCCCTAGGGTGTCTAGCTTGGCTAAGTATTTATTGCTTCTATTATAAATTTATTCTACAACCATTATGGCTGCTGCAAAACTTATTTAAACTCTTTCTTTTACTCACTATTCCACCATTGAAATTTGCTTGAAAGCTACTATAATTAAAATACTAGATGTTGGCTATCTTTTGGGTGGTTTACTTGTTGATTTTGGTGGTTGGATTTTTTTGTTGTAGAATTTTTTTTCTACAACCACTTGGATGTCATAATAACATGCTGATAACATCATCTATAAACCTTCTATTGTCACTAAATCCTTGTTCTATTTCACTAGAGTTAAACTAGTAATTACTAGCTTAGTCTCTTGCATCATTTACTTGAATTTTGGTGATATATTTTGTAGCCATTTTAATCATTTACTTTCTAATATATATTCTTGTTTACTACTTCAATATAGGACAACAAGATTCACTTTCTTTCCCTTTTATTATTTTACTTGTATATTTATATTTTTCTTTGTCTCGAGTAGGTATACCACTCTTTTGCAGGTACACTATACTTTGGAAACCTACCCTTATCAACAAGACTTTTATCCAAGGAATTTTCCACTTCCTTACTCAAACTATAGGGGTTTCACCTTCCATCATCTCACTTTCCATCTCAATCCCCTTAGGGTCATTGAGATTCCCCCCTTGTGGTGATTTTCATCATCATTAAAGTGAGGGGGGTATCTATCTAAGGTGACAGTGGGTAGATACTCTCGGAGTTGTCCCACTTTTGTAGTTTGGGTCGTGATTTTCCCAACTTACAATCTGTGCTATAACAAGTACCAAGTTGCAGCCTTCTGTTGCTCCAGCCTGGATTCAAGTCTCCTCTGTTTCATAGTGATCATCAAAATTTATACAAGATTCCTATTTTATCAAGGAAAAATCTCCAATTTCTTCTCTTTCTCAGATCTGTGCAACTGAACTTCTTTATTCATTGCACCATCTATTTGTTAGTATGAAACTAACCATTTTTTCCAAGTTTTTCTCTACTCATTAGCTTTTGCAAATTGTTATTCTCTCTCCCTTTCTCTTTTTCACTTCAACCTCTTCTCATGCCTATGTTTTTCTTTGGGTGTGTCCCTCGCACATCTTTCCTTCCCTTCCCTTGGTGATGTTTTTCCACCTTTGGTCTCTTCCTCCTCCAAGCCTTGGGATTACTGTGGCTTCTGTCAGAAGTGAAATCCAGTCAGGGATCTAGATTTTGAAGGGGAAATCTAGGGATGTACTTATGTCAAGTTTTTTAGTTGACCCTTACTTCTTCAAGAGATCAAATCTGTCAGCATTATCAACTGCCTCAACCACTAATCCTTTCTTCCATAACTGGTCACTTGGCTCCATGCAAGTTCAAGTATGCTAGCAAGTGTGCATTTATGTTAACAAGTATAAACTCGCTTTCTAAGAATGCTTCCTATTTTCTTCACTAAAACATCTCAGCTCCACCTCACCTGTCGACTTCATCAATTCCACATGTGATATCATGGCTAGTACTCTCAAGTATTTTCCCTCTCAGTCAGTTTCCTGGTGTTTTTCATCAATCAAAACATAGTTACAAGCTTCATAATCACAATTATGTGAAGTATTATCATAATTACAATTATGTGGGAAAAAAAGGTGTTACAACATGTTTTCCTGTTGAGGAAATGGATCAAGATCCTTGTGAAGTCTTCTCTTAGAACTCCTGAAGAAGTTGAGTGTTCCTAGAGTCCCCAACCAAGATATTCCTGACCAAAACATTCCACTAGAGGCCCTAATAAATGAATGGTACAACCCAAGGGATTGTGAGCAATGAATGATGTGCATTCCTTGGGTAGTGTGGGTGGTGGGGAATATAGATTTGATGGATTAGAACTTCTGTAGGAGTAGAACCTAGGTTTTGGGGCTACTATGTGTGGAGAGTGGACAACCAAGAGGGCCAGATATCCTTGTGGATTCATAGCCTCAGCTCAAGGATGGCATGTTGTTGAGAGAAAATGAATAGTAGCCCCTATGTCTGGTAGGTTCATCCTTCGTACACAATCGATTAGGTAATTATTAATAGATAAGTGTTATGTTGTGTTATTATGTTTAATTTGTTGTGCAAATGTTTTATATGAATGTTGTGTGTTTATTGTTTAGTTGAGCAATTGTATTCATGTTTTTATATGCATTTAGAACTGTCGTATCAATCAAATGGTTAAATTTCTGTGCAATATGTAGCTTAATTAGCATAAAATATTAAGTTTTAAATGGGTATTTCCACACGTAATGTTACTCAGTGGGATTGGGGTACGTAACAAGTGGTGTAGTTATCCAAGTCCAAGTTTTTTGACTAAACTAATTGATCCTCCTCATCTTTCATTCATATGTGACTTTGTTGTGAGATTCTAAAAAAAGCTTCCTAACTAGCAGTAGAATCACCTTCTAATCCCTACGTGATTGTAGTATTCCAACCTTGACACCTGACTAAAGTTGATAAAGGATTTGTGACTTGAGACAAGGTGAATAGTCCTTGAAGTTGGAGAGTGTCAATCGCCTCTATTAGTAGTTTTTAATAATAACCTCTTCCAAACCAGAAATCATCCCTAGTTCTACTTTAGACACATTCCCAACATTCCAAGCTAGCCATTTTCTAATTGGAAGGAAGGAAAGAACTAGGGCCTTCCATATGATTGACACATAGGAGGGAATTTTGACAAGAATTCTTATCCAATCCTCAAATGAAAGAGGATCAATGCATTTTTGTAGTACCATTTGTTTCCACAACCCTTAGTGAAAAAAACACCTCCATAGACTCTTAGTAGCTCGATATCTCCCACAAGAGATGAATGTTTTTCAAACCCCAACCCCTTGCCTCCTTAGGATTTCTTAAGATTTGCTATATTTCTCTAGTTTACTAATGGAATACCTTATCTCTCTTTATTGACAATCCACAAAAATGAAAAAAAATTCCTTCTAATCTTATCCAACATGATTATGGGAATAAAGGCCATATAGTGTCAATATACTGGAATAACTTCCAATGTTGACTTAACTAGTGCCAATATACTCGACTAACTTTCAATGTTGACTTAACTAAATTCAAACTCCTCATTAAGGATAACCACCTATTACACTGAATAAATATCCTTTTTTGTCAATTTTATTTTTTCCATAATCATTGGGTTTTAGAAGGAACCCAACTATTTGAAACCCCTTGAAAAATCCATAATATTAAAAGGAAAAATTAGAGAAAATGTTCTTCATTGAGCATCATTCAACTTGTTGAAGGTAATGTAAGATTTTATTAGATCGATTTCCACTTGTGTTGCCTCACAGTAAATATCAAGGATTACTTTGAACATCCTGACATCTTTATGGGAGCCATCTCAAAAAAGGAGAGTATCATCCATGAACTAAAGGTGAAGAAGTTAGATGAACCTGCTTGATTTGATCCCTTTTACATATCTGATTCTCTTTGCTTCAAGGATACATACTAAGGCCTTCAATAACTACAAGAAAAATTAATGGAGAAAGGGGGCAACCCTATATTAGGCACCTCGATGGGGAGAAAAATCTTAATGATGAACCATTGATTAAAATAACTAATGTAGGAGAGGCAACCTTGAATATAATTTTCACCAATGGCAAACAAAAACCAATTTGTAGAAGCATTAACATAAGATGAATCCAATTATCCATGAAAATCCTTAGAAATATCCAACTTGATTGCCATGGTTGGTCTTTTTTGGTTTTGACGAAATGCAATCCTTCTTGAGCCACATCAAATGCCCCATGAATTTTCCTCTCATTGAGGAATCTAAAATGCTCTTGCAAGATAGAATTTATGAAAATAGACTTAATATCAGTGGCAATAATCTTAGCTAAGATTTCATAAATGAAATTACAAAAGGAAACAAGCCCAAATTCCTCAAAGGAGGAGGGGAATCATTTTTAAGGATGAGGGAAATAAATGTAGATATCCTTCATCAATATCCCTCAAAAGATCCTTTCCAACAAGCCATAAAACCATAAGAAGAGTTCCACTAGCCAACCATTGCAATTAGGGCCCTTATCCTTCTAAAAAGAGTCTAGGGTAGTATTAACTTCATCCTTTGTAACCTATACCATCAACCCCTCATTTGCCTCATCATTAACAAAGTTGGGAAAGTAGGACATCAACTTGATAACCTCTACACTATAGCTCTAATAGGTTCAAAAAAAGTATTTTAAAAGAGTTACCCTCCCATATCTAGCTAAGTCAACAACCCTAAGCTTGGTTTTATGGTCTTTGAATGGGAAATAACTAATTTGAAATGTTTGGTTGAGGAAGCTCTAATCCAGGGGTCTAGGACGCAATTGAATATTGAGTGTTTTGTGCATAGGTTTTTAAAAGTTTTGGAGGTCAAAATTACAACCTCATCGCTTAGGAGAAAAACAACTCTCTTTGTTTGGTTGGTAAATTCTTGGGACAACGATCAAAATTTACAAGATTGTACTTAACTTACAAAGCATTGGGGTTGTTTCATGGTGATCGTGTTGGATGAAGTTGGGCACCTTCATTAAGGTTGTTTAAGCACAATTTTTTGTCCTATTTTTGGAGATCTTGTTCATATATTGGAGCACCCAACATTAGGGTTTCCCAATTGATTTATTGCAAACATTTTTCATTACGTTGATTTGTATCTATTTTTTGGAAGCACTATTTTTTGTGACTTGAAACCAAGGTTTCAAACCATCTCTTTTAATTCATATTTTCAACAACATATTGAAATATTTTTTGCTAGTCCCCATTACCCTTATGGTTGAAAACTAGGGTTTCCATATATGATTTTTTCAACAATTGATCAAGATATTTTTGGTTAGTGGGATTGCCTTATGGGCTACAGAACTAGGGTTTTTGGATCATCTATTCTTTTGAGTTTAAAAACCCTATTTCAAACCCAACACTATCCTTATTTCTCATTTTTGCAACATAATTTCTCTTTGTATTCTTCAGCTAATGAAAATTTTGCACACTACATATATTTTTGGAAGAAGTTTGTAGTATTTTCTTCTTTGGGTCTAATCAAGATGACTTTTTGCATACTTATTTTCATCTTTGAACATAATGGACTCAAAGTGGATATTTGCCTTAGTGAATGGAGCTACTTATTTTTGGGTCAACAAAATAAAGATGAAACTTATATGCACTTTCTACCATAAGGATGAATATGTCTCCAAGTCTTGCATGGTTTGTATTCAACTAATTGTAGAACTAAGAGTAATAGGTTGTGACAATGATATTTTCAATGATACTACTCATTTCATTGATTAGTGCACATTAGGCCATGCACTCTACATATGAGTTTGATCTATTGTGCTAAACCCTTCATCTATGTACGAATTCACCAATTTTTCATTGTAGGTTTTATAGATCAAACACATGGTCCTATATTACAATTTATTGTCAATATTACAATATATTTTCTATATGGAGAGTTCATGTCCATGATTTTGCTAGGATAATTTCCACTAATTAAGGATTCTTCTATAGAATATTCTCAGCATATCCACATTACATCTTTCTCTATCATGATTTGATGTACCTCCTCTTATTGTTGTACCTTCTAAGAAGACTTCCTCTACATTGTTGTTGAACTTGAAGGACTCTTGTTCTGATGAATATTTAGTGGTGCATTTTTCATATTGGACCCTACCAATTTCAGGATGTGTTGATATTGATCCTATCACATTAAGAGACATTATTTATGTTCTAGGAGTTGTTTTTTTTTACAATGCATACCTTTTTTTAATGTGATACATGTGTTTCTTATCAATGATTGGAGTTGGTTCATAGTGACAATTGAGAAACTATGACCACTTGTTCTTGTGGGGGAGGTAAGTTGTTGTACTATGTTGTCATTGATGTCAAGTATTGTCATAGTGATGTGATTGTATCATTGATGTATTGGATGTTGGATTATGTTGTCATTGAATTAATTGATGTCAAAAAGTTGATGCCAAGTGGTGTCAAAGTGATGTGTTGTTATTGATGTCAAGGTTGATGTCAAAGGGAGTTATATCATTGATGTAATGTCATGGTTGATAGTAAGTACCAAATGAATGAACTCCAAAGTGGTTCCCTTATGGCATAAGCCCTCACAGGAAGAGGCTCTTGGATAAATTTCTCAAAGTGGTCCCCTTATGGTGAAATCCCTCATGGGAAGAGGCTTTGTAAAGTCCAAATGGTTAAGTGGTTGAGTAATCCTAGAAGTGTGGTTAAGGAACCCAAGTTTGATTGAGGAATAATGTAATGAAGATCAATGAATTTGTAAGTGAGACTATTCTAGATGGATAATACATGTCCTACCATTTCCGGTGATATGTGGTATGTCACGTAGTTCCTCACGGTTGAGGAGACATGTCTTAGTGAAGTTGGGGAACCCTCATGAGTTATCTAGAAGCCCATATAAATTCATCCACGAAATTAGCTAGTAAAAGTAGTTGCAAGAGAGAATTAATTAAAGGTAATTGGGTTGCAACAAATAATAATTAAGGAAAGTGTTTAAGTTAGGTAGACAAAGGTTGAATAGTCAAAGTGGACAAAGTGGGTAAGTGCAAAAAAGTGGGTTAATGGGTTAGCATTAGAAGATGGAGTAAGGGGTAAAGTTGTCACAAGGAAACTTCTAGAGGAAGGAACTTGGAAAGTATAAATAGGAGAGCAAGGGAATCCTGTTTGCACCTATTTTTGAATATAATTAAATCTCCATTTGTGAAAGGTTATTTGGCAGGTATAATTGATAGATCAAATTTGAGACAAAAAAATCGCGGAAACAAAATCACGACATGCGGCAACAAAACCGTGACAACAGAATCACGACAACATAACCACGATAAAAGAATCGTGGCAGCATAACCACAACATTTGAATCGCGGTAACAAAATCGTGGAAACAAAATCACGGCTACATAAACAAATCTGTAATAGATCTACAACCACAACATAAACACAACATTAGAATCGTGGTAACAAAATCACAGCTACATAAAAAAATCCGTAATAGATCCACAACTACAAGAAGAAAAATGTATGGTTTTCATATGTGTAGTTTTGAATCTATGAATCTGGTTGAGGGTTTTCCTTGTAATTCTGTTGGATTCCCTCTTGGAAGTTTAGGGCTTGATGTATAATTGATCTGAAGTAGAACTACTGAAGTTTATTATTGGTTCATAGCTGGTTATATTGACATAATATTTAATGCATGGTAGAGTCTATTTATGAGAGATATGGCACATCTTGTTTGAGGTAAGGTTTAGCTCTTGAGATGGTATTGGTTGTTCAATATTGTTTCATATATCATATTTGTTCAGGGACACAGTTCGTATTTTTTTGTTGTATTTTGCATATGGTATTCATGTTGTGTAGTTCTATTGTGATTAGGAGCATGATATCCATGAGATCAAATCTGATTTGACAGAGGAGTCAAGTTGATGTTATATGTTGTTGTGATGGGTTGTGTTGTGCATAGTTGATGCACTTGTGATGATACGGGTTGTGTGAGTGATTGATGTACATGGTTGATAGTACAGGTTGATTGGTACATATTGTGACAGGTTATTGGTACATGTTGGAAAATTGCCTTTTGTCTACAAGATGGGTCTTGTACTTGAGGGTTGGATTCCTCACATCTCAGTTGGTGCTGAGATCTGCAAGAAGGGTCTTGTATTGAGAGTTGGTACTCTCTTGGAATTGGTGCTCTTTTCAGTTGGTGCTAATAAACCCCAGACATTGTAGTCTCATGTAACAACATAATAAAAAATCTTACACATATATCTAGTGCTCTTTGTGTTCATTATGGTGATGGTTTAATGTTCTCTATTATTGATGAATGGTGTTGTTATATGCAAGTAGCTAATTTTGAATGAATAATAATATTTGAAGTGGTTTCTAACTAAGTTTTGAAAGAAGTGCAAACAGATCCCTACACTGATTCACCCCTCCGCCCGCTTCTCAGTGTGGTCAATGTGTCCAATAATTGGTATTAGAGCAAGCATTCACTATAAGCCTTACAAGCTTGAAGGAGATCCATGGACACACAAATGGATGAACATACCAATGAAGTTCCATTCTTCGATGAGACAAATTACTCAGCATGGAGAATAAATATGAAAGGGTATTTGAAGTCAAAAGGAGCAGGTGTTTGGAATATAGTTGTTGTTGGACCAGTTCCTTCGAAGAATTAGTCAAAATTTACAACAAAGAAGAATAATGCAGTTTCATTCAAGACCATCTTAAATGGACTCTTAGGTTATGTCAAAGCAAGCATAGAAAACTTTACATCCACCAAGGACCTACGGTTGAAGCTAGAGAAGGCATATCAAGACTCAGTCATCAATGAAGGTAAAGGCTCTCCTGGTTGCAATAATTCTAAATGCAATGATGTTGAATGTTCTCTTGCAAATGAAGAAGAAGATCTAGAAGTAGTTTGTGTAGAATTAGCTAACAATTATCTTGTAGATGAAGAAGAAGATTTGTTGAAGCTTAAATATAAAATTATATATGTTCTAGAAGAAGTTAGCAATGAAATAGGAGATGATTCAAATAATTTTGAGGATCTTGAAAGAATTACTAATGAAGCCTTAGATACGTACCAAAGACATTTCAAGGCACTAAAACAATTTCTCAAGAAACAAGAAGGAAGTGAAACAACCAAGAAAAGGACTCAATTAGAAGAAAAAGAAGAAGAGATCAAGAGACTAAAGAATGAAATAATTAGTCAATCAAAAGAAAAGAAGAAGGTAGATGATGAGCTTAGCAAAAGCCTCGAAGATATTAAAAAAACAAAAGAAGTCAATGTAAATTTGAAGATCCTATTTGAAGAAGCCAAAATTATAGAAGAACTATTAAAGAATCAAGTAAATGAAAAGGAAGAATCATGCCATAAGCTGGAAGAAGAAGTAGTTGAACTCACAAGGAAAGAAGAGAAGTAAAAAATGTTCATGAACAACTCAACAATCTTGGATTGTCAAAGATCACCAAATGATAAATCAGGTCTTGGATACAATAATGAAGCAACACATTCTGAAGCTAGCACTTCTGAGAAGCATGAGGTAAGTCCTTCATATTCAAAAGATAAAAACAAAGCTGCAAGTCAAGCACCTACAAAAAGAAAGGAAGAATTCAGAAGAACAGAGCAAAGAAGACATCAAGAAACCGTCCCTACACCTCAAAGCAAATTCAGAAGAGAGACACCTTCAAGGTGGACGCCAAAACAAAGGTATTAAAATATTTTTCATGGTCACTGCTTCTCATGTAATGAATATGGTCACAAAGATTTGGATTGAAGAAATTATGCAAGGAAAGATGTTGGAAGATTCCATAACATTCCAATATGTTGGAGATGTAATCAAGTGGGACACATTGTTGCACATTGTCACAACATGAGATGTTACAACTGCAGTGGGTTTGGCCACAAATCCAAGGATTGTTGGAATTCAAGAAGACAATCAATGAGGAAAGAAGAGAAAATGAAGCATGGAATAAAGACAATGTTGAAAGGATGGAAGATCATAAAACCAATGCTGAGAAACCAGGACACTTTCAGAAGTGGATGAAGAAGACTGAACAACAAGATATGAATGAAGGCATACAGAATGAGGAAAGTCTTGCATTTTTTGAGGCATACACGAGATCCTATGGTAATATTCATGTATATACATGGTCTATCTGAAGAAAAGTCACATACAAACACAAGTTGTATGTAGTCAAGTTGCCTACATGAGGTAAATCCCTTAGAAAAGGGGGTGTACAGATGGGTTGAAGCATGGTTTGATGGTACAACATAGTTTATGCAAGGTTTGAGATGAATTTCTTCAGGTTTTCATATTTGTATGTGTGGTGATAATTTGTGGTTGAGTTTTGAAGCATATGCTTGATGCTTATATTGGATTCATGTTACTAACCTTAGAGTGTGGATTGAGGCATTTTCTATTAAGGTACAATGTTGGTTATGTTATGTATTTTATTAGTGAGGTTATGGCACTTTTTTTTATGAGATATATCATGATGATGTGATACTAGCTAGAGATATATCATTGATCTATCGAGGGACACTCTTGGTACATGTTTTGAGGTACTATTGGTTTCTTAGTACTTATTGTAGTGAATGGTTGAGGTAGATCTGTTATAGTACCTGGATGGTACATATGTGAGCTCCATTGACATATCTTGTGATGTATTGTTAGAAGCATATTTGTTGGATGTCTTGGTGTATATGGTTGAGATACATATTGGGACATGTAGTTGATGAGGTGGTGATGTTGTACATCATTGATGAGTCATAGCTTGATCTACATATGATGCATGATTGGTACCAACTTGGTTGTTTGTTAGAGGAAATTTCTAGTAGTATCACTAGCACATGGTTTATGGATAATGTGGCATATGTGTATGGATATCTTTATTGTGGTTCATATTGTTGAAGTTTGGTGCATGGTTGATGCACTTATTGATGGTATATGGTACATGATTGATTCTTGATGGTTGAGATACATTTATTGGCATATGGTTTGTGGAAGTTGGTTTATGATAGAGGCATATCATGAGTGATGTGACACTTGTTTGAGGCACATGGTTGGCATGTTATATGGTTAATGATGTTATTGATGATCTTGATACACATTTATCACATGGTTAATAGTTAATGTACATGGTTGATGTCCATGATATGGAACATGATGTACATGGTTGATGGTTTGTTCATGATTCACTATTCATTGTTGTCATATCCTTGCTTCGCGGTTGATGCATGATATAGTATGTATGATTGACATACACTTGATGTATGGTATGACACAATTTTAGATGGTTGATGCATGGACAGGTCCAAGGATCGTCATAGGAAGAGCATGGTATTCTTGATGTAGTATTGTTGAGAAGTTGATCAATGTTCTAGTAGAGCAACAACATCTGTAGTAGAAGCAAAATAGAGTGGTAACATATTGTTCACAATGATTACCTAGCATGTCGTAGAGAATACATGGGGAGATATAACCATGAGGAGTTATTATTTTTCCCTTGATTGGTTTGAGAGGTATGATTACAAGAGGAGAGATTCATCAGATGCATTAAGAGCAACCCACATGACAGTGCATCTAGGGGAAGCAACCTCAAGGAAATTTTAGTCAAGGGGAACAAACCCATAGAGATGTACCCTTTGCCATTGGTATCAAATGGGGAGAGATAGTCACATTGATGTGGAGAGATGAACATTGATGAGGAACGATGATCACAAAGGGAGCATGAGCATTTCCATGTCCAAGTGTTTCCGTCAATGTTTGGTGTTCACATCAATGTTGGTGTTGCCATCAATGACAAAGGGGGATATTGTTGTACTATGTTGTCATTGATGTCAAGTATTGTCATAGTGATGTGCTTGCATCATTGATGTATTGGATATTGGATTATGTTGTCATTGATGTAATTGACATCAAATGGTTGATGTCAAGTGGTGTCATAGAGATGTGTTGTCATTGATGTCAAGGTTGATGTCAAAGGGAGTTATATCATTGATGTCATGTCATGGTTGATAGGAAGTACCAAATGGATGAACTCCAAAGTTGTCTCCTTATGGTGTAATCCCTCATGATAAGACGCTCTTGGATAAAGTTCTCAATGTGGTCCCCTTATGGTGAAATCCCTCATGTGAAGACACTTTGTAAAGTTCAAATGGCTAAGTGGTTGAGTAATCCTAGTAGTGTGGTTAAGGAACCCAAGTTTAGTTGAGAAAAAATGTAATGAAGATCAATGAATTTGTAGGTGAGACTATTCTATATGGATAGTACACGTCGTTCCATTTCCGATGATATGTGGTATGTCACGTAGTTCCTCACGGTTGAGGAGATATGGTTTAGTGAAGTTCGAGAATGCTCATGGTTTATCTAAAATCCCCTATAAAGCCATCCACATAATTAGCTAGTCAAAGTACAAGAGAGAATTAATTAAATGTAATTTAGTTGCAACAAATAGGTAATTAAGGAAAGTGGTTAAGTAGACAAAGGTTGAACAATCAAAGTGGACAAAGTGGTTAAGTGGAAAAAAGTGGGTTAATGGGTTAGCCTTAGAAGATGGAGTAAGGGATAAAGTTGTTACAAGGAAACTTCTAGAGGAAGGCACTTGGAAAGTATAAATAGGAGAGCAAGGGACTCCTATTTGCACATATTTTTGAATATAATTGAATATCCATTTGTGAAAGGTTATTTGGCAGGTATTATTGATAGATCAAATTTACGGAAAAAAAATCGCGACTACAGAATCACGACAACAAAATTGCGACAACAAAACCACGGAAGAAGAATCGCAACAGTAGAACCGCGACAACAAAACCCTGGCAGTAGAACTGCGGTAGTAGAATTGTGACAACAAAATTGGGACAATATAATCACAACTATAGAATTAGATCTATAATATATCCATAGCTACAAGAAGAAAAATGGATGGTTTTCATATGTATAGTTTTGAACCTATGAATCTGGTTGAGGGTTTGCCTTGTAAATCTATTGGATGCCCTCTCAGAAGTTTAGGGATTTTTGTAGAATTGATTTGAGGTATATCTACTGAAGTTTAGTACTGGTTCATAGCTAGTTATATTGGCATAATATTTAATGCATGTTTGAAGTTTGTTTATGAGAAATATGACACATCTTGTTTGAGGTATGCTTTAACTCTTGAGATGGTATTGGTTGTTCAGTATTGTTGCATATATCATATTTGTTGAGGGACACAATTGGTATTTTGTTGTTGGTATTTGACATATGGTATTCATGTTGTGTATTTCTATTGTGATCATGAGCATCTATTCCATGATATCATATCTGATTTGAGAGAGGAGACGTGTTGATGTGATAGGTTATTGTGATAGGTTTTGTTGTGCATAGTTGATGCACTTGTGATGGTACAGGTTATGTGATTGATTGATGTACATGGTTGATTGTATAGGTTTATTGGTACAGATTGTGATAGGTCATTGGTACAGGTTGGACAAATTGTCTTCTATCTACAAGCTAGGTCTTGTACTTGAGGGTTGGATTCCTCACATCTCAGTTGGTGCTGAGATCTGCAAGCTAGGTCTTGTATTGAGAGTTGGCACTCTCTTGGAGTTGTTTCTCCTTTTAGTTGGTGTTGATAAAACCCAGATATTGTAGTCTCATGTAACAACATAATACAAAAACTTACACATATATCTGGTGTTCTTTGTGTTCAATATGGTGATGGTTTAATGTTCTCTATTATTGATGAATGTTGTTGTTATATGCAAGTAGCTAATTGTGAATGCATAGTAATATTTGAATGCATAGTAATATTTGAAGTGGTTGCTAACTAAGTTCTGAAATAAGTGTAAAAATATCCCTACACGGATTCATGCCCTTCTCTCAGTTTGATTGGTGTGTCCAACATAAGTAATTCTTCATCTTCCTTGATGCAATTTTTACTCACAAGTTTGTAGGATTTTTTTGAAGAGTCTATTAAACCCGTGCAAGTAAATATATGCTAACAAAATAATATTAAACCTAAATAAACAATAGCATACAGACACAAGAGATTTACCTTGGAAACCCTTAATTGGGAAAACACATAAATTTAGAGCCACACCTTTTTCTCTATCATTGTGTTGACAAAAAAATTTATGATACAATATTTAGGTATTTTGCAGCATCAGTCAAACCCTATTCCGCCAAAAGTGATATTAGATTAAAATTGGCCAAAAAACACAAAAAGTAGACCAATTTTTTTTCTTCTGGATATCTACCATTGAATACCTTAAAAAATTTCTTCACAACCCCCACTTAGGGGCCTCGCTTCCCCCCCTAAACCCATTAGTCATGCTTGGATGCACACTCTACCTATAAATAATATAACACACATCCAACAATGTCCCACCACTTTTTATAGATGATTCTCAACATATTATAGTGAATCTCTTATTTCCATGTCATGATGTTGGCCCATTGGCTACAATTAACTCATATTGTGTCATTGGTGCATTTGGTTAGGAAATAATGCAATCTTTTATTAAAATACTAGGTTATGGTTAAGGATGGCCTGGTCAGCTTCTATGTGTGTTCATAACCCTTATTGTGAAGGACACCCTACTTTTTGAGTCATGTATAAATACAAACTCAAGAGTCATTTGTAAATTATCATCTTGTGATCTTATTTATCACTCTTTAGACTACGATCATTCATTCTTTCATAAAGTATTTTGTGCTTTAGGGAACCTATATCTTTGGAATTTACTCATGCTAAATCTCTCTCTCTCTCTCTCTCTCTCTCTCTCTCTCTCTCTCTCATTCATGCATGGGTTTATTTCTATCTAGTGCTCACATGGATATGCTCTATCACTAATTTTTGGTTTCATCTTCATTGTTATTAGCATATTTTTCTGGGGAAATGATACTATTTTCACCATTTATTGTAGGTTTTAGGTTTCACTAGTGATTCCATTTGATCCTTCTCTCTCTCATGTGGATCTTGACAAAGTGTTTCCTATAGTTGAAGAATACATAGGAAAAGCGTGAAGACAAGATGAAGATGAATGCTAGATTGAGAAAGAGAAGAGTGAAGAGTGTGGAAAAAAAGAAAAGGAAGAATAAGATCAAATATCCAATAGTTGTTGACACATGAAAAACCTTTTGAGCAACATGCTCATAATTTTCCAACTAAGAGAGTCTGATGCAAGAACACTTATGGTCAAATAAGCTAGCATGCATGTATTTTATATGTTATTAAAAAATTAGGATATTTTATTTTAGGCACAATAAAAGTTAAGAATGGAGTCATGGCATAAGGTGAAATGGGTTTGTCTATAATTAAAAGAGGAATCTATGTCATGGCATGCATTTTAGTGACAGTTACTTGCATGCAAAATTACTAAAAACTTATTTTGGCATACATATATCTTAAAAATGATGACCATTTGGAGAAATCCAACATCTAGGTTTTGTTGGAAATCTTCATATTTGGTTTTTGAATGCATTTTCTGGGGCACTCAAGGCTGATTTTCACTCTGTATATTGTATAATTGTTAGTTTTGTGATGATTTTGCACACATCAACCTTTGAATTCAAAGTAAAAAAATAACAATGCAAAGGTGTGGCATGCCATAAGGAACACTCAACAACTTGGATAATTCAATTTAGATTTGTAATGAAGCTCTGATACACATTTTAGTAAAAACAATCAAAATTGGTTTAAAACAATGACACTAAAGTTTATAAAATCTAAGACATAAGTTTTGTATGAAATGTTGTTGACTTTAGCCATGCACTTTTGGATTCCATGTGGCATTCTCTTATATAGATTAACATGCAATTGTTTGAGTCACCTAAGATTGATTTGCACTCTATTTTAATGCCTAGAATTTAATTTTCTCAAATATTATTCTTGTAATTAACTAAATTCTTATTACTTTGCAATTCCCATTGGTTTCATATTAGTAATTAAACTAAGTTCAAGTGGTTGAGCTCCAAACCAACTTCCAATCCCAATCCCTTTGTTAGTATGAATGGAAATAAGAGAAATGGGCTTTTGGTCCTCAATTGGAGAGTGTATGAGGCCTTTGGCTTAGACCCTACTATGACCTTTAATGCGTTCCAAAGTTTTTAATTCATCTATGTTTATAATAAAGAAAACAAAACTATTGTGAATTTATGATGTGTTGAATTTAATCCCATTTGTTATGTGAGTGTTTTGTTTCTTTGTGTAACTTTGATGTTTGATGTGTTGAATTTAATCCCATTTGTTATAGTGTTTTGTTTTCTTATGTAATTTTGATTTGCAAGCCTACATTATTAAAATTTATATGATTTTTTTTTTTTNNNNGAATATTTGTTTTTGGATTTCACTAATTTTAATTTAAGAAAGAAAAAATATTTTTACTTCATTTACAAGGATTTGATTTATCTTTTATTTCATTTGGAAAGCTTTGAAAAGCACATTAAGATGCAAATTTTAACTTTGTTATCTCCCATTTTAACTTTTTTTTTTTAATTATCATTCTAACTTGTACCTTATTGAAATATTGCATTTCAAATTGATTTTTAGGAATTTCATTTTCACAACTTTTGAAATACTTTTATACTTTTAGGATCTTCAACCTACTCACTTTTACATGATAGGTAACTACAATTTTCTTACTTTTTGGATATTATAATTATCTGTAAATTCTCAAATTACTTAAACAAGGAATTACATTTTCACAACTTTTGAAATACTTTTAGGATCTTAAACCTACTCACTTTTACATGATAGGTAACTACAATTCCCTTCCTTTTTGGATATTATAATTATCTGTAAATTCTCAAATTACTTAAACCACAATTGGACCTTCCCCGTGGCTCAAATTACTTAAACCACAATTGGACCTTCCCCGTGGTGAGACCTTGCCAGAGTTAGAAACCATTTTGCATCACTTTTTAGATATTGTAATTATCTCTAAATTCTCAAAATCATTTAAATCATAGTTGTACCTTCCAAGCTATTTCGAAAAGATTTGAGCTCACACAATTAGGGTTCATACTTTCTTTAGGAAATAAAGACATGTAAACTAGTGATATTTTAAAACCCCATTGCAAACTAATGAGATTTTACAACCCCACTTAAGGAGGAGAAAAAGTAAAAAATTTCTGAAGAAAATGAAAATGAAAGCTTATGTAGGACCTACTTTTTCTTCAGGCACATAGAGGTAAATTAATTCACTAATGTTCAAACCCACTAACCTCCATGAGAGAGAGATGTGATTTCAATATTTCGTTGGATCATTGAGACCATTATAGGTGAATTTGCGAGCATGTGAACCACAATGATCAAAATTTGTTAGCATAAACCTCCCAGACAAACTTGTATGTGTAAGGTTTATGGATGCATGAGACAAACTAATGATCTTTTGATTATTAATGAACTAACATTGAACCCCACTACCTCCACAAGGGACAGCTGTGATTTTAATAGTTCATTGGATCATTGAGATCATTATAGGTGAATTTGTGAGCATGTGAACCACAATGATCAAAATTTGTTAGCATAAACCTCCCAATCAAACTTGTATGTGTAAGGTTTATGGATGCATGAGACAAACTAATGATCTTTTGATTATTAATGCACTAACGTTCAACCCCCCTACTCCCCATGAGGGAGAGATGTGATTTCAATAGTTCATTTGATCATTGAGACCGACCATTATAGGTGAATTTACAAGCATGTGAACCACGATGATCAAAATTTGTTAGCATACAACTCCTAAGAAAACTTGTATGTGTAAGTTTTATGGATGCAGAGACAAAATAATGAGCTTTTGATTGTTCACCCCCCATAACAAAGAGGTGATTATGTAGACAAACTAATAGGATTTCGATTGTTCACCTTTTCTTGGAGAAGATGATCTTGGAGAGTGCTTTAGGTCAATAGGAATTGATGCACTTTATGTTCACACCACCTTAAGGGACAAGCATTTTCAATAGTTCATGAGTTATTGAAACACTTATAAGGGAATTTGGTGATTATGTATAGATAAACTAATGGGATTTTGATTGTTCACCTCTTCTTGGATAAGATGATTTGGAACTTTAGATTACTAGGAATCAATGCACTTTATGTTCACCCCAACTTAAGGGACAAACGTTTTCAATAGTTTCATGAGTTATTGAAACCCTTATAAGGGAATTTGTGAGCAATAAATTGTGCTTTAAAACACCAAAATCACTATAAATGAAAGTGTGAATAAATAAGCCACAAAAATTGAAAATTAAATAAATACAAATCTATAAAAACTACATTTTCTTTAAAATACAATTAAGGCACTATGACAATTATTTATAAATAATAGATACATCAAAATCTTAACAAAAGATTTCAAAATTAATAAAAAAGATACGCTCACATTTCCAAATGGATGACAATAGAATTATACCAATTAAGGACTTTTCCCTTGAAAGATGCCATAGGAAATAAGCCATGATTTTCAAACACAAAAAGATTGATTTTCAAAAACAAAAAGATTGACAAAGCCTAAAAAAACCAAAACAATTTACAATCATTCATTAAGTCTTTAGACCTCAATTCATTCCTTTTTCCATTCTCCTCATTGGAGCATAAATCTACACGTGCTTACTCCCATATTATCTCATCATCATTGTCATCACCATCCTCTTTGTGAGCTGCTTGGTCATCCTTTAAAGCATCTTCCTTTAAAGCATCTTCAACATCGGAGCCATTGGAAGTTTTCCCTTTACTTTCCTTATCAATTGTCTCACTTTCGACTCTTCCTGTAACAACACCAGATGCAACGAAAATCTCAGGTTATATCTTATTAACCATGAATCTACAGCAAGGATGCAAAAAACATATGTAAGAAAATTCAAAATACCTAATTCATCGAAATAAGCAATCGAGTTGAAATAAAAAAAAAAAAAAAAAAACCTAATAACATCAAGTGTAGTTTGGCATTAGGTATTTTGTTGAATGTTACTTTTTTCTTTAACTGTAGTTTTTGAGGTTAATTTTCATGGGTTTGGGATTATGTTTGTGAAGTGTTTAACAAAACGCTTGTGTGAGTTCCAATGCCCACACCATACAAATTGATTAATCTGTGGTAATGCACAAACACATATCCAACCATCTGACAGATGCACACCTTGACTGTGCTTTTTTTATCTTGAAATATCTTGAACTAACTCTCCAAATTACAAAGTTTTTTCAAGGTAAGTGTTTTTGGAAATAGACTCCAAAGAGCCAAATTATTCAAGAATTGCACCCCCCACTCATCCCTTTGAAACTCATACCAGTTAGGTGGTGCATACCACAATATGAATGGAACCTTGGTGTACAGATTAATACCCTATCATCTTCACCAATGAACAATGCCCCATTAGCAGAGGTGTTGAGTTTTAGATTAAATTGCATTCTACAACGGATACATGGGATATACAACTATGTTTGTTGACAATTTAAGCTTCAATTAACAATCATTAGAAGTTTAGGATAGGATGCATGGATCTGCATCATCATTTGTCGGCTATTTCACGAAAACTCAATGCAATATGTGTAAAAGGTAAGTTCATTTTGTTTCATATAATTTTTCTTGAAGATATGACTTAGATTTCATATTGGTTAGAATTTATACTATTTCATAATTCATGTAATTGTTTCCTCTTAATATTTTGGTACTAAAGTTCAATTTGCTCGTACTTCAATGTGCTTTATATATGATAACCAAAACATTTTATAATAAGAAGCAATTCCAAGACCCCAACATGTTTTCTGTGAAAATTGTATGGGAGACAAACAAGTTCCATTTTTTCTACTTACTTGTCTCCTTCTTGATCAATGGTGTTTTGCATTCATGAATCCTTATACATGTTTAGTAAAAAGCTAAGGTTTTCTGCATATCCATGTGTAAAGTGTGATTTAATTAACACATTTCTTCATAACCCATCTTTTTTAAGTCTTCTTAACAATTGAGATATATAAACTACCACTCTAGGTAGTTGAGCCCTTTCTCCTAAACATGGTAC
>JZKD02S1736111.1:479939-494936 GCA_000966675.3 Picea glauca | reverse complement strand
AGTCATTGTCACACTATGTCATGTTTGGCAAAGGACACTAAGAAAATTTACTCTTGGTGATGATTCATTTGTGGATAGGTTTTAATGGGGTGAAGGATGTTATAGGTTGACTAAATATTTTCGACCACTATTATCATGACACATGGAAAAACACCCTAGAAGTATTGGAAATGCCATTTCAAAAATAAATGGGCTCCATAGGACACGAGTATATTTCTATTGGAAAGGCCCCCTTGAACTAAGTGATTAATAAGATATATCTTAGTTGATCTAACCACAAAGTTTCCATTTTGAAATGGGAAAAGTGAATCTTTGGGCTGTAAGTGAGGAAATCCCAAAAAATGTTAGATGGCAAGATCATTGATCATCCATGTTTTTTTTTTCTAGGTTACAAAGCCCAGGGGAAACCCTCAAGTACTTCCCCTCATTTCAAGGATGGTATCTAGGGTAATCACTAGAATATTCAAGGAAGAAGGCTAGTCAACAATAGGGCTCAAAGCCATTACAACGATATACTCATTATGAGCTCAACATGTCACTTGTGGGACTTGAACTCAGGTGGGGAGGATAAAAATCATTCCTCCCAACCACCTTAACTAAACCCAATTAACATTGACATTCCATGCTATATTGTTCTAGTGTTCGATAATGATTTAATACTAAGGGATCAATTTCTCACTTCCCATTTTGGGCGATGACACATGAAAAGATTCCTCGAGGAAATATTGATGACACCATGGATTGATTCATTAGGGGAATCTTGATGACACCATGGAGAGATTCCTCAAGGGAATCCTAAAATTGTCTAATTGTTGATGGTCGATGGAAGGTTCCATTTTAGTGTTGAGATTCACAATCATTAGCATAAAAATTGAATGAAATTGAAACCAACCCAATTCTGCAATCAATAAAAGAAAAATAATATTAGGGAAATGAAGATAAGCACAACCTTAGAGAGAGAAATAAAATCTAGCACAAGTGCATTAGAGAAAGAAATAACCCAAGCACATGATAGATCAACCCAAGAATAAGAGAGCACAATGATTTATGGTGCCCTTAGGCTAAATCACTTGTATAAGAATGAATGGCATCCTATATGAAAACAAAAATAAGGGTTGCATATTTATACATAACTAAAGAGGTAAGGAATTTTCCCCAAAAAGGGGTGAAGAACTTACATTGAGTTGACTAGTTGTCCTTATAAAAACCTAGAAATATAATATACAATAATTTTGATTGTGGGAAAATGTGGAAATTACAACTTTAATTTCAACATCCCCCCTTACGCTCAATAAGAGGCCACAAAGAGAAGAAATTACATTAGGAATATTTTACATCCCTCAATTCTAAATAAAGGCCCACATAGACAATTGTGATATATCATCCCCCACAACGACCACCATCTTTTTCCTTGAGGTACCGAATGAGTCTTCAATGGAAAAAATTGTTCTCTAAAGGGTTAGAGGTGGACATAAATTCAATTTGGAAAGTACTCCTCATTCTATAAGAGAATGAGTTATTGGATGATCCAGGTGGATATCGGTGGCCACCCACCTATTCCATTGGCTCGAAAAACAATTTTCCACCTTGGCAGTTTTTCGACGGTTTTTCGGGTTCCAAACTTCTGAGGCCGTTTTGAGGCCCTAAACGACGTTTTTTGGGGATTTGGGGCGTAGGGGATTTACAAAGGCACTAAAATTTTCAACGGCCTATCTTGCACCTAAAACGAAGATCGTATGAAAAAGTTACGACCTCGGGAAGTTGATGTACTAACTTACCCAAACGGGGCCCACATGACTTTTGGCGCTTCACCTCCTAGGGTTAGATTTTTGGATGTCTAGGGTTTTTGACATTCCTGTTTATTTTAAAAGGCCTTCAAAGCCTCACTGTAACAATATTCTTCTGAATGAGCACAACCATCACATCTCTTCTCAGAGATAAGACACCACCATTCCAACAAGCTTGTTTTCAGCTGCATTTTACAGTTTCAACTTATTTCCTTATTGAATAGAAAACCAACTTTACTGTATCTTTGTTATTTTGTGTTAAGCATATTTTAATAATCTGTATTCATTTCGTTCTGCTCATAAAATCTGGATCAGTGGTATCAGAGTGGTCTGCTCCTTGTCATCTTAATGCATGTCCCCAACAAGGTCAGGGTACAAAGAATTGGGTCTCGAACTTGTTTCTCTTGAGGACAAAAGCTCTCACACACCCAAGCGACCTCTCTTGGCAGGAGAAAAGAAAGATGACGGGAAAAGAGATCCTTTCAAAAAAATTCTTGAGGAATCCCTCACACAACATAGGAATGAGATGATGGATAGTTTCACGCAAATCCTTCCACGACTACCAACATGAGACACATCTTCCTCGAGCGTAGGCGCCACCCCCTTCAAGGTAAAAATCAACTTCTATATTCCTATATTTGAAGGTCATATAGATGAAAATGATGTAGACAAGTGGTTGATTCTACTAGAAGGGTATTTTTCTGTCCATAACTTTTTGAATAGAGAAAATATTACTTTTGTGCACCTCAAATCCATTCCCCATGTCAAATATTGGTGGGAAACTTTTTGTGAGCAAAAGGAAACAGAGGAACCCTCATTATTTACAGCCACGACCACCTGGTAATCTTTTAGGGATGCTATTAAGGAACAATACTACCTTGTCAGAAGTTATGATGACTTGTATACCAAATGGACCACACTATGGCAAGAAAGAGACCAAGTAGTGCCAGAGTTCACAAATATCTTCCATACCTTGTGCACCGAGCTGGGTATCAAAGATTCAAAGCTACTTCGTGTGCTCAAGTATCGCGGTGCTCTGCATAGATATATCCAGACCAAAATGGAATTTCTGGACATCTTGTCCTTGGGCGCGACCTACTGATATGTCGTCAAAATCGAGCAAAAGGTCAAACAAAAAACGCAACAATTTGGGCTTGGTAACCCCTCACAGCAAAATCCAGGAAAGGGAGGCCCCAAACCATATAACAAAGGACAACACAAAGATGGGTAGTATTAGGACAACCAGTCCAATATGCAAGAAAAGAAGGACATTGGAAATAGAAAGAAAGATATCGAGAAGTGGTGTGACTTCCATAAGAGCCCTTGGCATAACACTACTGACTGCTGATCAAAGCAGTCGTTGGTGGCCGAAGTGAAAGGCTCTGAATTAGATGCAGGTTTTGACTCTGAGTCAGAACCTGCAAGGGGAAGACAAATCATTGACGCATAACCCAGTGCCATCGCTTCTACCACCAGGATATAGCCTAGTGAACCAAACGAGCCAGAAGAAGGAGAGCGCCTCTTCCATTCACATATGTGGGTAAAAATAACCCCGCTGCACTTCATCATTGATAGCGGTAGCCAGAAGAACCTCATATTAGCATAGGTCATCAAGCAGCTGGACTTGCTGATAACATCGCACCCACAACCCGAATGGCTCTACCAAGGAAGTGATCTCCACATCAACCAATAGTGCCAACTGTCGTATGACATCAAGCCCGTCAAAGATGAGGTATTGTGTGATGTTGCTCCTCTCAAAGTTTGTAATGTTCTTTTCGTCCAACCTTATTTATGGAAACGTCATGCTTTATATGAGTCTAGGCCTCATTGTGTTATTATTACTTTGAAAACAAAATTGTACAAGATACTTGAGGCAGTCCCTCCTAGTGTTATTTCCTTGATCTTTGATAAGTAATGTAGGAAGGTCATCTCTCAGACTAAGAAATTTGTGTTCTTCATGATTTGCTCTCAGAGTGAGAGAAATATTACAGCCACATCCAAAGCCTCCATGAACGATCTCTCCACACAATAGAAGCAAGTGGATAAGGTCATCCAAGCATACTCAAATATCTTCTCCTCTCCTACCGGGGTACCTTTGCACTGCCAGGTTAAGCATCCCATCGATCTGACCCCAGGCACACCACTACCCAATGGGCCAGTCTACCACTGCTCTCTGTTAGAAAATGAGGAGATCAAGAGATAGATCCAAGAACTACTCCACAAGGGGAACATCCGTCCCAGCTCATCGCCTTGTGGGAGCCCAATCGTGTTGGTGCAGAAGAAAGACGATACCTAGCAACTCTGTATTGATTAATGGGCCCTGAATAAAATCAAAGTCTGAAACTAGTACCCGATTCCCTGAATCGACGACCTCCTTGATCAACTCACGGGGGCCAAATATTTTAGTAAGATTGATCTGAAGTCTGGATACCACCAGGTCCCAATAGAACAGACATATGTATGGAAGACTTCCTTCAAGTCAAAAGAAAGTCTTTTTGAATGGTTGGTCATGCCCTTTGGTTTGACAAATGCTCCAACAAATTTTATGAGGATGATGGACGATATCCTATGAACTTTCACAAATAATTTTGTAGTGGTGTGTCTGGATGAAATCCTCATTTAGAACAAGACTTGGGCGGAACACTTGTAGCATATTTAGCAGGTTTTGCACACCCTGCGACAACACAAAATATATGCAAACTTGGAAAAGTGCTCCTTCAGCATGAAAAGGGTTCATTACTTAGGCTACATTGTTGATCAACATGGTGTGCATGTGGATCCAGCCAAGATCTAGGTCATTCGTGACTGGCCAGCCCTAACCACACTCACTGAAATTCAGAGCTTCTTGGGCCTTGCCAATTTCTATCCCAGGTTCATGCTAAGATTTTGATATTGCATGGGCCCTAAGCCAAGTAATGAGGGGTGGTGGTAAGGAAAAGTTTGTGGGGGGACTGTCCCAACAACAAGCCTTCGATGACTTGAAGAATCATTTGTGCTCATCCCTGGTACTTTCATTACCAGACCTACAACATCGCTTTGAGATCGAGACAAATGCTTCAGACTATGCTGTGGGCACCATTCTCACTCACCACGACCACCCCGTGGCATATCATAGTGAGACACTATCAGATGTTGTCTGGGCCATCTCTGTGTTCCATCAAGTGAGCGTGTGAAGATGATTTGGGAATCTCACTACAGTTGGGTGGCAGGATGCTTTGGCATCAAAAAATAGTGGAAGAGCTGCAAAAACATTTCTACTGGCCGAAACTTCGACAGGATGTTGGAAAGTATATCAGCTCTTGCACCACCTGCGCTATTGCCAAAAAAACCACTAAGAAACAGGGCTTGTACACCCCTCTTCCTACTCCTAACAGGTTGTGGGAATCCATCTCAATGGAAAACATGTCAAGCCTCCCAACCACCAAGAGGGGAAATGACTATGTTTTTGTGGTTGTTGATCAATTTTCCAATATGGCGATTCTAGCTGCCTGCAAGAGGAACATCACAACAGAAGCCACTACCAAGCTCTTTTTTGAACGTGTATGGGTACATTTTGGGATCCCCCAAACCATTATCTCAGACCATGACACTAGGTTCCTCAGCTCATTCTGTTCGAGCCTCTGGTCACTGTTGTATACCAAGCTCACCAAATCCACTTCCTTCCACCCCCAGACAAATGGCCAAACTGAGGTCGTCAATCAGATGGTCGTACATATCCTATGCATGTACAATTCAAAACACCCCCGCACATGGGATGAGAGTCTTCCCTATGTCCAACATAGCTACAACTGAGCCCTGCATAGCTCAACTGGCCACAACCTCTTTCAGTTAGGGTTGGGATTCCAACCATTAGGCCCCATGGATGTTGCACTACCCCTGGCGACCACCTCGGCCGAATTATCCCCTGGTCCACCAGAAGATGAAACATACACTTGGTTCATTGAGTGGATCCAACACATCCACGAACAGGTTTAATATATTCTACATAATTCTAATGCCAAGTACAAGCAATGCCCTGATCAACATCAGGTGCCACATAAGTTTCAGGTGGGCGGCAAAGTTTGGTTGCATTTGCAGAAAGAACACCTTACAAGGCCACATCGAAAGCTTCACCCACTTCGTTATGGGCCATACACTGTCACCAAGGTTGTGGGTGACAATTATTTTGAGCTCAACATTCCCCCCTTCCTTGGTCTGCATCCAATCTTCAACGTGGCTCTTCTTCGACCATATTTCCCACCATTATTGGACATCTCAGAGATAGCAGAGCAGTTGACACCAACAGAGCTCAACCTCGACTGCATCCAACAGGAATCCAGTGATCAGATTGTGGACACACATATCAAGGGTACTTGACAACAAAGGATCCAACTTTATCGAGTCGTCAAAGCAGGGCAACTCTTGCACCAAGGTAAGTGGCGCACCTGGTGCCAAATTCAACAGAAATTTCCTCATCTGATGGGGGAACTCAATGAAATGGAGACCATTGATTCCTAAGGAGGGAGGATTGATCCAAGTGGATATCGATGGCCACCCACCTATTCCACTGGATCAAAAAATGGTTCTTCTTGGTTAGACCTTTCCAATGAGCTATCGTGTTCTTAAAACGAATATTGTATGCAAAAGTTACGACATCGGGAAGTTGATGTACTAACTTAACCAAACGGGCCCCACGTGACTTTTGGCACTTCATCTCCTATGGTTAGGATTTTGGATGTCTAGGGTTTTTAACATTTTTGTTTATTGTTAAAGGCCTTCAGAGCCTCATTGTAACCATCTTCTTGCGAATGAGCACAACCGTCACATCTCTTCTCAAAGATAAGTTGCCACCATTCCAACAAGCTTGTTTTTTGCTGCATTTTACAATTTCAACTTATTTCCTTATTGAATAGAAAACCAATTTTGCTGTATCTATGTTATTTTGTGTTAAGAATATTTTAATAATATGTATTCATTTCGTTCTTCTCATAAAATCCAGATCATTGGATCATGTCAAGCAGGTGCTTCCAGAACCAGAAGAGGAAGAAGCCAAAGAAAAGTTGAGAAATAATGAAGTTAAGGCCAAGATGATATTAAATGGCTCAATCAAGGATCATCTGATACCGAATGTATCAGAACTGAAGACACTGAAGGAAATGTTTGATTCCCTAACTAGACTTTATGAAAGCAAGAACACCAGCCATAAGCTTACTCTAAGGCATCAACTTAGAAACATGACGATGAACAAGTCAAAAACAGTCTCCAACTATTTCATGAGAATATCACAAATCAAGGATCAATTAGCAGCTATTGGAGACCTAGTGGATGACACTGAACTTCTGACTACTACACTCAATGAATTTCCTTCTTCCTGGGACCTATTTATTCAAGGGATTTGCGCAAGAACCAAATTTCCCAAGTTTGATAAGTTATGGTTAGATTGTACCCAAGAAGAATCCAAACTAATATCCAAATCATAGAAGATGAATGATGACAAAAATCAAGATCTTGTTGCTCACGTGAAGAAAAGGAAAGAAAGAGGAGAAGCCAATCTGAAGAAAAATAAAAGGCCATGTTATAAGAGGGATGTGTCAAAATTCAGATGCTACAACTGCAAGAAGATGGAACATTATTCCACATAATGTCCTCATAGACATGAAAAGGGAAAGAGGAAACATCGTGTACATGCAACAGATACAAAAGAGAAAACAAAGGAGTCAAAGGATGAATAATTTGTATTTGTTTTATCACTCACAGGTACTATCACTCAAGGAAGTGAAACTTGGCTCGTAGATAGCTGTGGTTCCAAAAACATGACCAGATTCAGAAGTTACCTTACAAATCTAACATAAAAAAGTGCATCCCTTCAAGTGGAGCTTGGGGATGATTCCAAACACGTAGTCAAAAGAGTTGAATAAGCCTCCTTTAACCTTGACTCAGGTAACCCTATTTCAATTAAAGATGTTTTGTTTGTACAAGTCTTAAAGAACAATCTTCTTTCTATTTCTTCTTTAGAAGATAAAGGATTTAGGGTAGCCTTTGTGGATGGCCAAGTTCTTCTATGGCCCAAGAAATTAGGCATAGATAAAGCTACCCTTATTAGTGTATGAGAGGGAGGATTGTATAAATTGAAGGGACACCAAGAACAACCCCTTGTACATAACAATGTTCTCTCTAGTGAGATATGGCATCAAAGACTTTCTCACATAAATTAGAGAGCACTACCAATATTGAGAAAGATGGTTACAGGTCTACTAGACATTCATGTATAACGTGATGGAGTATGCAAAAGATGTGCACATGGAAAGAATGTCAAGGGAATTTTCACTAGTAGTGATAGCAAGTCCATGGGGATCTTGGAAATCATACACTCTGATGTATGCAGACAGATGACGATTCCATCCTTAGGAAAATTTGTATCCTATGTCTTATTCATAGATGACTACTCATGAAAGACTTGGATCTACTTCTTGAAAGCAAAAGATGAAGTCTTCAGTAAGTTTCAATAATTCAAGGCTTTAGTTGAGAATCTCTCTGGAAGGAAGATCAAAATCCTGAGATGATAATGGAGGTGAGTACACCTCAAATGATTTAGTACACCTCAAATGATTTCAAAGAATTTTGCAAAGAAGCATGAATTAAGAGGGAGTTGACCACTCCCTACAATCCCCAACAAAATGTTGTTGCAGAGAAAAATAATAGATCTATTGTAGAAGCAGCTAAGGAAATGATTAAGACCAAATTTTACCCATGCACTTATGGGAAGAAGCATCCAGTACAACAATGTATGTCTAGAATAGAAGTCCTCAAAAGATATTGGGGAACAAGACACCTGAAGAGGTGTTCACTGGAAATAATCTAGAAGTCAATCACATGAGGAGATTTGGTTGTCCAGTGTATATACATGTTCCAAAGGATAAGAGAATGAAGTTGGAGCCTTTAGGAAAGAAGGGAACCTTCGTTGGATACAATGAGACTTTGAAGGCTTACATAATATACATCCCCTGATAGAGACAGATTGAGATAAGTCAGGATGTGACATTTGATGAAGATGAAGCCTTTAAAATATCAAGGGAGTCTCACATGGATGAGGTCGGAGAGGAGAAGAAGGATCCAAGGGATGCAGTCATGGATGACCACTCTTGAGGAACCCATTTCAGAAGTTCAGAATGAGATTGTAGAGTTAGTGAGACCTGTAGATCCAGCCATAGAAGCTGCAGTCACTAGGAAGAGACTAGCTTGGATCCAGAAAACATTACAGGAAGTTGAAGGACATGAGTGAACTTATTGATTCAGAATCTTCCGCCTTTGAAGAATTTTCTAATAAAACTATGTAAGGATGCTATGATGGAGGATTACCAATCCATAATGAAGAATGATATGTGGAAGTGGTTCCAAGACCAGGAGGGAAGTCAGTAGTAACTTCCAAGTGGATCTACAGGATCAAGCATGGTGTAAATGGAAGCATAGAGAAGTACAAAGTGATATTTGTGGCTAGAGGATTCTCCCATAATGAGGGAGAAGACTATGATGAGATGTTTACTCTAGTAACAAAGTACACTTCCATTAGATTGATTATTGCGATTGATTCCGCAATGGGATGAAAATTACACTAGATGGATATCAAGATTGCTTTCTTGAATGTTGTAATTGAGGAAGAAGTGCACATAGAGCAACCACAAGGGTTTGTGATTCATGGTAAGGAGTCCCATGTGTGAAAACTGAAGAAGGATTTGTATGAACTAAAGTAAGAAACCAAGGCATGGTATTTGAGTATAGATAGCTACATGATGAGCTTGGGGTTTACCAAGAGTGATGCAGATGATAAACTTCACTACAAGGTTGAGAATGGTTTCTCATTGATCTTGTTCCTATATGTGGATGACTTGTTTCTAAAAAGAGATGAGAAGCTCATAGTTGGGTGCAAGAGGGAGATTAATTCAGATTTTGAGATGAAGGATATAGGTCTGATGCATTATTTCTTGGGATTGGAGGTGTGGCAGAGGCCAGATGATATTTTCCTTAGACAAGGAAAATATACTGTTGAGATCCTGTAGAGATTTAGGATGATGGACTGCAAGTCCATGGTCACACCTATGATTATAAATCTGAATCTCTTGAGTGATTCATATTCAAATTTGGTGGATCCCACGATGTACAGATAGTTGATCAGATCCTTGATGTACTTGGTTAACACCAGGCCAGACATATGTTTTGTAATGAACACCTTGAGTCAGTACGTGGTTGAGCCTAGACATGTACATTAGATAGAAACAAAACATGTGTTGAGGTACATACATGGTACAGTTGGATATGGATTGAGATATGTCTTGGACGGAGATGTGAAGCTACAATGTTATATAGAATATGAATGGGAAGGGAGTGCAGTGGACAGAAAAATCACATCCGGATGTTGCTTCAATTTGGGATCAGGCATGATCTCATGGTTAAGAAGGAAACAAACATAAATGGCACTGAATACAACATAGGTAGAGTATATTAAAACCAGTGGTACAAGCCGTGAAGTAGTGTGGATTTGAAATTTGCTTGTAGGTTTATTTGATCTACAGTTGGAGCCACCTTTGATACATTGTGATAACAAAAGTTGCATGAAGATTTTAGAAAATCCTATCTTTCATGACAAGTCAAAGCATATAGAGATCAAATACCATTACATCTGAGACATGGTGCAGAGAGGAGTTGTGGAGCTCCAGTACATATCCACAGATGAGAAAATATCAGACATTCTCACCAAGCCTTTGTCGAGAGTGAAGTATGAGTACTTCAGAGACAAGCTTGGTGTGATGCAGAATTTCCACCCTCATTGAGAGGGAGGTGTGGTGTTTCTCCTCTAGCAGGATAACCTCTTTGGACAAGGGTTTCCTAGATCAATCATGTGAGGTGACTAAGGGAGTAATGCATAGTTGGGTACACGTATTTCCTACACCATGAGAGGTGGCTAGGTGTGAATAAGACTTGTAGCATGGTCTTGAACCATGTCGTATCCTTGGAGCTATGGTAGTAGTCTTTCCTAGTGGATGGGTTTGAATAAGACAATTGGAAGAAGAGAAACATCACAACGTAGTTGTGAGACTATGACAGTGGTTGTGTACCATCAAACAACATGCTAGTAGCTTTGTGCTACTAGTTGATTGTTACATAGTTGTGAGACTATGGTAGTGGTTGTGTACCACTGGACATCATGCTAGTAGTTGTGTGCTACTAGTTGATTTCTATGTAGTTATGAGACTATGGAAGTGGTTTTGTACCACTGGACAACATGCTAGCAGTTTTGTGCTACTAGTTGATTGCTATGTAATCGTGAGACTATGCCAGTGGTTGTATACCACTAGACAACATTCTAGTAGTCGTGTGCTACTAGTTTATTTCTACGTAGTCATGAGACTATGGTAGTGGTTTTGTACCACCGAACAACATGCTAGTAGTTTTGTGCTACGTAGTTGTGAGACTATGGATCTGGTTATGTACCACTGGAAAATAGTTGTGTACTACTATGACAGTAGTTGTGTACTACTTTGGCGGTGGTTGTGTACCACTAGACAATAGTTGTGTACTACTATGACAATAGTTGTGTATTACTTTGGCAGTGGTTGTGTACAACTAGACAATAGTTGTGTACTACTTTGGTAGTGGTTGTGTATCATTGGACAATAGTTGTGTACTACTATGACATGGAAGCAATTGTGTAATATTGGATGGCATTGTAGTAGCCGTGTGCTACTAGTTGATTTCCATGTAGTCGTGGAGACTACTAGACTGCTTGGAAGTAGTTGTGTGCTACTGGTTGATTGAAACATAGTCATAGAGACTGTGGAGGATTATTTGAGCTATCTATGGCATGGTAGTAGCTATGTGCTACTAGATGATTGTAGAGTATTCAATGGACTACTAGATGAAGACATCATGGGAAATAATAAAGTGAAATTAGCTACGAGAGGTATTTTCCTCTAGACAACCTTTCTTAGAAAAGAAGAAGATTCTAGAAGTCCAAGAAAAACCATTGAACAGTGGAATAATACCTCGAAAGAGAAGTCAGCCCACAAGAAAAGAATAAAGTGAAATTAGAATCTCCAGAGAAGAAGTCGGCCTAACTAAGTGACTTGAAGACTATAAATATAGAAGATGTCTTTCTCATTTGAAAAAACACACTCTCACTCTCTCACTGAAGTGTTTAATTATTGTAAGTTCAAAGAATATTCTACTTATATTTGAGTCATTATTGTATAGATCAAATCCTGTTTTTTGGATTGATCAAATCGAGTCTTGTATAAGATCAAATTCCCTTTTGTGGATTGGTTAACATGTATTTGTATGGTGGTATTTGTAAAGTCCACCCCTAGTAATTGGAAAATGGTTTTAGCCACTTCTAGGAGAAGTCGGCTCTACCAAGTGAAGATTGACAACCCTAGTGCCACCTCACAACTTGTATTTATATGTGAGGATGGTGTCTCATTTGAACACACTCACCAACCAACTCTGTCTTGGAGGAGAAACTGTTGCAACTGGGGGTGACGTCAAGGAGAGTTTTGGTCTATCTCTTGGTATTTCTTGGTTAAGTGGTGCACTACACTTCCTAGTGAAGGAGTAGAGGAGGATCTTCTGTTCTTTCATTGGTCTATCTCTATTGAGGAATTTTTTTTGGGGTTTTCTCCCCCATGAGGGTTTCCCAAGATAATCTGTGTCTCTCTATTGTTTATGGGATTGTCTCTCTTTCAGTGATCTTATGTAGCTAATGTGCTAAATGATTATAATAATAAATAAGAACCACAACTATTAGTTGTATAAGTAAAAAATTAACCTGGTATTAGAGCAGGCCTGAAAGAGACCAACTCAGAGTTTATAAGAAGTGGCTAGCTTCAATGCACCCTCTCCAAGATTTAGTTCTCAGTGTTGTAGCTGCTATAGAATTAGGGTTTCTGCATAAAACCTAAGTGTGATGTTTTCCTTGTTTAAGGAGGACATTGGAAAAAGTAACCACACCTAGGAACTCGCCGTAGGAGGGTGAATCTAATCCCTAGATCAGAATTTTGAATTTTGAAGTTTGAAAAATTAGGGTTTCCTCATAAAACCCTAAGTTGAAGTTGCAGTTGAAGTACCAGTTGTAGTTGCAGTTCCAGTTCCTTCGTGTAAGTTCCTTCATGCCAGTTATAACACTAGTTGCAATGATAGCACTATTGAAGTGTTGGGACTGATTTTTATTGTCCTAGTGCACCTTACCCTAGCAAATCTCCATCTAACTTTAAGTTACAAGTTGAAGCACCTTTGAAGTTTTAAAGGTTCGTTATTTCTTGTCGGTGCTACCGGATGGTGCTACTACCTGGCGATACTTTTAGAGGTATGTATTTACATATGTTCAAATTGTATCATTATTCTAAAAGGGTATTTGCAGGAGAAAGGATATTTTTTCTAAAAAACAATCAGAGATCGAGAAGGATCTCAGATCTAACACATTCAGAGGAACAATGCACCCCAGGTTTGATTACTTTGATATGCCTCTAATTTTTATGGCATTATTGTAATCTTATGAATATCTAGGTTTCGTTTTGATATGTTGAAGTTATCATACTAACCATTCGTCAAAATTAAATTCAAAGTATTATATTGATTAAAGTTGAGATTATAAAGTTTATTCCCCAACTCAAATTTCTATCAAGATAGAATATTGTCTTATTACAGAGGACATGTTGAAGAAATTACTTATCATATTGAGTGAAGGAGACTCAAAAGAAAAACAACACACTAATTCTAGAGGACAAGACTCCAGGTTCCATGTTTGATTGATTAAATTGATAAGATTCAAATTTACACATATCAAGTTTGATAACTGCTAAATATTATAGTAGTGATAGAAATCTTTGAAAAGTTTTATTATTGAATACTTGGTAGCATGTGAGCACCATTGAGATAAATGATTACTATTATCATTTACTAGATGTAACTAAGATCTTATCTAGGAGAAACTTCTTGTTTTGTTTCCAGGTTACCATGGAGGAATGATTGATCACAACACTAGAAGAGTATTTCTCTCATTCCTTATTATTGTATTTATTACTTTTTACCCTTATTTCAGGAAGGTCACAAGTGATAGCTCTAAAGGAGCTATTGTGATGATTGTTATTTATATTGTTTTATTATTATTATAAAGACTATTATTCTTGTCTGTTGTTTCTCCCTTGTTTTTCTTGTTCTGGGTAGGTCATAACCTTGAGGAAGCCATAGTGACGATTGCAGGAGGAAACATATTAGATGAGACATGGAGTAGACTATCCAAGTTGTATACAAAGTATCTCATATGGATATTGATTGAAAGGAACATAAGGCTCCAAAGATGACCGAACATTAGAATAGAACTCACAGTAGACTTGGTCAATGGATAATGAAGCCACCTTGACAAGAAGTAGAATTCGTTTGAAGTCTGACTAAAATTTTCATATTAATACTTGGTATTCAAACACCAAGAATATCCTGCAGAGACTATGGAGTTTTTGTAGACTCAGAAGAAATCAAGACTCATAGTAAGACTGATCTCAGAAAGGATCATATGGGAAAAAGATACATCTTCCAGGACTGGCAGATAGATTCCATGAGTTGATAAGACTAGATCGTAGATTTAGAGACCTCTAGGAGACATGAAATATCCTAAGAAGATTCCCTTGTTTAAATGATAGAGAAGGAAGCTAGTCAGAAGGACTGGGATATCGATTTTTCCTTAAGACCATAAGGGAAGTCAATGGTGACTTCCAATATTTATCTAACGGATCAATCATGTTGCAGATAACCGTATAGAGATGTACAAATCTTGATTTGTGTCCAGAAGATTCTCCCAGCAAGAGGGAGAGGAATATGACAAGACAATTGCTCCAATAATAAGACGAAGTATATATAGAACAAACGTGATTCATTAAAATAAGTTGACACAATATGATATTCAGAGGGAGAAGGTATGAAAATCCTTGTATTTGAGATTGAGTTATCTCCAGTGCCAAGTTGGTGCAGTACATTATTTGGGCCATGGAGACATGACTACAATAAAAGATTGATTTACCTCTAGAGAAAGAGGATAAGCTACCCTCAGTGTCAATCATTGAGCCACTCTTAGTTTCAGATGAATTTATTGCCGTGATGGAGTACATAAGCTACTCTTAGAGTTCAAAAAATACAATGAGAATAGAGAAGTCATTCTCAGCTTCAGAAATAACAACTTTAGGTG